>OY294015.1:21920208-21975584 GCA_958510785.1 Exephanes ischioxanthus
ATGCTCGTTCCGATGCGTATGCAAAGCCGTGCAGCTCGAGATTCTCTGAAGTTGATTTGACGTTGAGCCATCGAGGGATGCGGTAGGTCGAGATTGCGGGGAGGTCGGAATAGATCCGATTCCACTGGCGTGCTTGGTTGGAAGGGAGTGTACAATCTTTGTACCTTACGGTGTACAATCTTTGGGTTCTCGTGAGCCCAATACTGGATGTTGTGTTGATTAAAATATCC
Source organism: Exephanes ischioxanthus (assembly GCA_958510785.1). Lineage (NCBI taxonomy): Eukaryota > Metazoa > Arthropoda > Insecta > Hymenoptera > Ichneumonidae > Exephanes > Exephanes ischioxanthus. The sequence goes on from OY294015.1 coordinate 21,920,439, forward strand.
ATCGCGCGTGAAAATCGATTCATCCGTCCACAAAATGCGATCGGTGAAGGTAGCATCATTCTCTGCGCGTTCAATAATCTCATGGCAAAAGACGAGTCGTTGCGGAGGATCACGCGCTTCGAGATTTTTTACGAAAGTGCAGTGATAGGGATGCTGGCCGTCTTCGTGGAGTACGTTCCAGACTGACCAATTACTGGTCCCAAATGGGCGAGCGACACTTCTCGTACTTCTTGTGGGATCGTCGGCGATGCAATCCAATATTTGCTCTTGCAAACGAATGTTCCTTCGATTGGGCGGTCTCCCGGCCTCCGGATTTCCAGCATAGACCAATGCATTCGTCTCGAGGCAATGACATTCCAGCCTTCGGAAGACATTGGCGTCTGGAAATCGTCCGGCGTTCGGCCACCGGAGCCGATACAAATTGACGGCTCTTCCAGCTCTTCCATTAGCTTCCCCCATGGCGAGCAGCATTCTGTAATACTCGCGTGGCTCGTAAAAAGCCATGCGTATTTCACTTTCTTTATTTTTTTTATTTGGTGGATGGACGCGATGCTTTACGGTTACTGCGATAGCGGAAATGAAATGTCATCGGCAATGTTCGATAAAACAACTGACGCAAGAAGACTGAATGATGTCGCAAAAACTGCGCACTCGACTGTTTTCTATTCAAGAGCAGTTATACAGTAATTTGTTAATGTTCATAATTTTATTTTATTTACACAGCTTCTTCGTTGACGCTGATAAAAGGAAAAAATATAATTTTGTATAAGGAAGGATTGCGATCTAGCGGACGGAAATGGTCGGAAATGTTCTCACGAGAGGATCGAGGAACGTGCGGATCGGGAGGATCGGGAGGATCGGGAGGATTGGGAAGATCGGGAGGATCGAGAGGATCGGGAGGATCGGGAGGATCGGGAGGATCGGGATCAATAATAATTCTCAGTTATTAACAAATTACTAAAAAGTGAAAATTTTGTAACAAATTACCGTATTTAAATTACCTATTACCTGTTCTTTGATATGTTATAAATAATAAAAGTGAATCGATATACGACCTTAACATTTTTTTATAAAACAGCAATTTTAATAAATTTTAATTTGCGTAATGCGTATGTTTCGTCTTGAAAATTATTTCACCTTGCTCAGAATACTATTATTTGTATTAAGGACATGTGAAACGACTCAGTCGGTAACCAAAATCTGTAATGAATGCGATTCAGACACAAGACTTTTCGGCAAATAGAAAAGCATTAGCTGATGCACAATTTAATACTTCGTCCGATGATGCTTCCATTTCATCCGCAACGTCAACCGGTCTCAAATGGCATTGATTCGAAAAATGCATCTATCTCACTCGCACTCATATGTCACGTGGTACATCTTTCACATGGCCTTAAGGCGAGGTGAAACATGTACCCCGCGACATGAGTGCGAGACAGATAGATGCATTTTTCGAATCAATGCCATTTAAAACCGGTTGACGTTGCGGATGAAATTGAACCATCATCTGACGCGGTATCAAAGTGTACGTCCGCTAATGCTTTGTCTTTTCCCGAAAAGTCTACGGTTTCTCAATCGCATTCATTAAAGATTTTGGTTACCGACTGAGCCGTTTCATATGTCCTTAACTGCGAATGCTGTAAGTGTGCCCGTTGCTGTGATCTTAATCACCCGGTTATTCCTTAAGGCAGTAGTCTGCTTTACAGGCTTCAAAAAATCGATTTTTCGTTTTTGTCTTAAATCTATTCCAAAACTATCCAAGAATATGTGTTCAAAATTTTAGAGGCCAATTTGACATATTTTCGAAGCTAGATCAGTTTTAGTGGCCGAGCGTCGAGCAGGTGCGAATGCTCGGGCAGACCCGAACGCGCGCGCTCCACCCCTTCGTGTATTCTATTGTTTGACTATACTCGTATATACCTGAAAGCATTGAACGGTCCTTTGAAATATTATTTGGAGGTTCTAGAAGGTCTGTGTTGAGTAGTTGTTGGGATAACGGTATACAATATAACGGTAAACTATAGCTCTCGGAATCGGCTTCTACACTGCTATTTGTAGCGTCAGCTTTCAGTTTCATTTTTGATTTTGCCGAGCGCACATCGAAATGTCAAGCTACCCGAAAGGTGATCGATGTAAAAGACAGCGTGCTGCGGAACCGCGAAAGCGAAAATTTCACGGCAATCGTTTTACCAGTGTATCATCGGACGACGGAGACTTACACACGAGTCGCAGTGAGCAAAAGTTGAAGGCAGCAAGCAGCGATGATATCATTATTCATTCATCGCACTGCTACCGCATTATTGAATTCATATCGGTGTTTCTCGCTCTTTCGGAAATCGCAATTTGCAGATCATGCAAACAAAAATTAACGTTTGCAGAAAGCGGTCATCGAGGCCTAGGATTTAAAATTGTTGTTCAGTGTAGGTGTGGTCGACGCGAAATCCAGTCAGGACCATTTATAAATACCGGCTACGAAATCAACAGACGGATTGTTTTTGTTATGAGGCTTCTTGGTATCGGACGAGAAGGGATAAACGTATTCTGCGGCCTTATGGATATTTCTGCAGGTTTTGCAAAATCTACTTATCAACAAATCGTTGAGCATTTGTACGCAGCGTCGAAGACACTGTTCGAGAGTACCTGCGAAAAAGCCGTCACGGAAGAGAAAGAAAAAAACGTTGAACATGGAAGACCTGCGAATCATTTGAAGGTTTCGGGCGATGGATCGTGGAAAAAGCGCGGTTATACTTCTTTGTACGGTGTAACAACGCTCATCGGATAGTACAGTGGCAAAGTAATCGATCTGATTGTAAAAAGTGGTTATTGTCATTCGTGTACCATACATAAAAATAGTTTGGATGAAGATGCATTTGAGGAGTGGTATGAGGATCATAAAGACTCATGCTCCTCAAATCATACAGGTTCGTCTGGGAAGATGGAGGTAGATTCCATAACAGAGATGTTTTCGAGATCCGTCGAGAAATTCGGAGTTATGTACAGTAATTATATCGGCGATGGCGACTCCAAAACTTTTACTGGAATCTTAAATAGCAATCCTTACGGGGAAGAGTGCACAGTGACGAAAAATGAGTGTGTTGGACACGTGCAAAAGCGTATGGAATCGTTCAATTCGATTGTGTGGCGCCTAAATCCGAAACACGTAAATTCCGGCTATAAAATCGTCGAAATAGCAGCAAATATGGCTACAGGCATTTTCAACGAAGGTTATTCAGCTGTGCTTTCTACCATGCAGCTCCTCGATATTGTCATCGGGCAGCAATGCAAAAATTTTGCTGACACCGTCGATGCTGAGCGCATAACGCGGGAGAACCGGCGCGCATCACTTTCCAGCAAGGAGGCTCGTACAGCTCGAAGATCGGAAAGCCTCCGCCAAAACGAGTTTTTTGAAGAAGAGGAAGGATTATTGTATGGCCCGGGGATAGCCGATTAACATCTAATTAGTGTAAGTATCCAAAAACTTACATTTTTTTTGACCGAAAACTTTACAGCCCGTTTTCTCGAGTTTTCATTTTCACAAGTTTTGGAAAACGGTGCCAGCGATAGTAAAAACAATATATGTCCGATCGAAAAAAACCAAAGTGATCTAGCTTCAGTATTGAATTATCTTCTATTTGAACTAAAAAAGTTGGACAAAAGTACTATTTAAATTACTTGTTTTGCAACTTAAAGTGAATTTTTTTTTCAAAAAAGTGAATTTTTTTTCAAACTTCGAAAAAATTTGGAATTTCGTCATTTCTTCGGTATTTTTTTAGTTCATATAGAAAAGGAACTTATAAAAACTAAAAAAAAATTTGGTTCCACTGTTTCAGATGCATCGCACGACCTCCATCACCGGCACCGATTTACGAGTGCACACTCCAGGCGCCCCAGAAAAATCGTTACAACTTTGGCAAATTTCAATAATTTGTAATAATAAAAATTGTTTTTTAAAGCTTGAATATAATATACTATCGTCTCAAAATTTCGTTTACCGCAATCATTTCCTTCCCTTTCAAAAAAATTGTTGAAAAAACGCTTTTTTTCGTCTCCTAAAGCAGACTACTGCCTTAAGTCAGTACTTGCGGACAGCCTAAGCCCACGTCAGTTCAGAGAATTGAGAGAGGATTTGCGAACACTTCTCGATGAGATAAAAATCCGAAAAAATCAACTATATTAAAAGTACGGAAAATATTGAATTTGCATAATAATAATGCCAAAATGTTATGAACAAATTAACGAAAAACAATGTCCAACAAATCACCCGGCAATCTAACTTTTTTTATGTAAACGATTTGTTAATTTTTCTGAATACGTATGAATTTTTTCAGAATTTCGTGTAATTTTAAAAAATCCTGTTTTTAGTTAATAAAAAATCGTTATTTTCAAAAATGAAACAAAATTCTGAAAAAATTCGTACGTTTTGTTTTTATATGAACAAAAAGTTAAGTTGCCGGAGGATTTTTTGAACAATTATTTTTTCTTTCATTTGTTAATAACATTTTGGAATTATTATTATGCAAAATCAATCTTTTCAGCACCTTCCATTCGCTTGATTTTTGTCAGATTTTTATCCCATCGAAAAGTTTTCGCAATTCTCTCTCAATTCTCTCTGAACTAACATGGGCTCAGGCTGCCCGCTAGTACTACCTTAAGGTAGTACTAGCGAGTGGTGTTCATTTCGCCTAAATTCGAGAAATTCGGGCAAGAATTGCAAACACTTCCCGATGTTATAAAAATCTAAAAAAAATCATACTTATTATAGGCACTGAAAAGACTAATTTTGCATAATAATAATCTCAAAATGTTATTAACAAGTTGTTGAAAAAAAAAATTGTTCATGAAAATATGCGGTAACTCAACTTTTTTTTTACGAAAATGATTTGTTTATTTTTCGGAATACGTATGAATTTTTCTCAGATTTTTATCTTTATTTTGATTTTTGCACATTTTTCCATGTAAAAAACAAGAAAAATCAAAATAAAGATGATGATCGGAAAAAATTCACACGTACTCCGAAAAATGAACAAATCATTTTTATTTAAAAAAAAGTTGGTTTACCACATATTTTGATGAACAATTTTTTTTCCATAATTTTTTAATAACATTTTGAAATTATTATTATGCAAAATTAGTATTTTCAGTGCCTACAATAAGTATGCATTTTTTGCGATTTTTATAACATCGGGAAGTGTTTGCAATTCTTGCTCAATTTTCTCGAATTTAGGCGACATGAACTCCACACGGTGGTACTACCTTAAACCTGACGAGTGACACAAAATAATAATTCACTTTGTCGTTAGCAGGGGGTTTGCCGTCAACAAAATCCATCATGCGGTCTGCCTCACGCGTTCGAATGTGTCCGAAAAAAAAATCGGATGTTTATGTACGTCGTCAATGCAGAGGGCTCACGGGGTAACCAAAAGACGAGTTTCCAGTGCCTACTAGAAAACGAATGCTTTCTTTTGTCAACTTGTTACGTTTCGGAAGGCTCCAACAATTTCATTTTCCTGGTCTATCCACAACCTTCTCGAGTAATATAACGTATATTTTTTACCTAAGGAAGAGCGAGTAAAATGGGATAGTCGGGAAAAATAGAGCAGACAATCGGGATGCATCGGTAGGGCAAAATGCGACGACCTAAAACGATTACAAAATTGCGTTTGTAATGTATATTATTTTTTACCTAAAGTAAAACAGCATAAAAGAAATGAACACAACCAATAAATACGAGTATTAAATATGTTTATAATAAATATTTTATTTTTTCAAGACATAGTGTAGCGCGAATTTTTACCTCCCGTACATCTTGGCCCCAACTCCCAATGACCGCGCTCCCTGCTCGTTCCACGACCTTGCTCGGTGCCGAATCTCGGGGCTCGAACCCACGACGAGATTTACTAAATTTCCCAATGCCGACCGTGCAAGGCCGCCCCCGCGTGGCGGTGTGGAAGCCACTATCTCGCACGCGATTGGGCGCCAGGTACCTCGGTACCACCGCTCGGAAAGCGGCATATTTATTTGAGACTCGCGACGAGTTACGGGGCGAGCGAGGGAAAACGGGTACGGCGAAGCTGGCGAGACTCCGGCTAACTCAGCCCACCTGGGAGAAAATGGTAGAGGGGGGTGGACGGGCGAGTGACCAAACACATTATACAATTAAATAATTTTATTCGCTGTTAGGCAATAAGTTTCGTGGACAAAATCGTATTCCACGCGGTAACAATTAGTAGATGTGGTCGGAGAAAATAAACTATTGTCACAATCCAATGTAGCCAAAAGATAAACTATCGCCGGACGTAACTGTAGCCGAAGGATAGCTATGGCCGGAAGTAAATGTAGCCAAAAGATAAATTCTTGCCGGAAGTAAATGTAGCCAAGAGAAAAGGATAAACTATTGACAAAGCTAAAGGTGGCCAGAAAAGGATTAATTGATGCCAAAATTGAATATAAACAGAAAAGGATAAATTGATGCCAAAATTAAATGTAGCCAGAACAGGATAAATTGATGCCAAAATTAAATGTAGCCAAAGATAAACTGTTGTCAGGATTAAAGGTAGCCGAAAGATAACGGTTGCTGGAATTAGAGGTAGCCAAAAAGATAACTATTGTCAAAATTATCGGCGGCCAAAAGATACTATTGCCAGAATTAAATGTAGCCAAAAAGGTAAACGATTGTCGGAATTAAATAAAGCCAAAAATAAACTAATGTCAGAAATTTGTAGGTAATCGGGACGAAAATTACAGCATTTACTACGACAAGAAATTAACGAGTTGCGATTGCCAGAGGGAACAAAGAGAGAACAACGGAACTAATTCTCCAACGCAGCCAAGTCGTCGTTACATTTGGGTAGAGATAGCCGAAGGGAATTATACGCGCTAGAAAGACGTTACCCGAACGCCAGATAGCCTAGGAACGCACCGCACGCAACCTGAGCCGCCCTATGTAAACACGGCGCAGCCGTGACCTTTAGCGCGCGGTATAGCCTACGAGCCATCGACCGGCCTAGCGAACGCGATCCAACGCGCATGGGATCCCTTTGTTTCGCTGGATGAAATATTTAGCCCAGAGAACCGACGAATTCACTATATCCGCGGAATATAGCCGAAGAATAATAAGGGCGATAGCTACGCCCGCGAATAGATCCAACGAGACAGTAGAGACGCAACAAAAGACTGTCGGGGAAGATAGCCGAAAATAAAGCGGGTTTACGAAGGCGAAGATAGTAGATAATCACAGGAAAATAGCCGAGACAAAAGAATAGGGCAGAAGGAAAAAAAAAACGTTTGACCAGATCGAGAGGAGTTAGCCGGACCTGCTTCGCCGGACCCATTACATCGCCCGAGGGCATAAAATTCGATAAAGAAGCTACGCAAAGACAAAAAAAAAAAGGCAATAACGGAAATTCCTACAAAATACTATACTAAAATTGGGCCCGGATTCGGCAGCCCCGGCTAGCACAGAGCGAGAGAGAGAGACGGGGCTTACCGGTGTAGACAGCCCGGGAGAACGCTGGATGAAACAAAAACGCTGCCACTCGTCACCGCACTAGATCACCGACTGACGAATAAATTAACGGCCGCGTGCTGCCTAGGCGGCCGGCACCAGCGCTCCCCCCCCCCCTCTCTCGACTCCCGAATACTAGCCTACGATCGACGGCTAATACGTCGGAGAAACGCTTTCTCCTCCGGCCGCTCCCCGCTACCCGCGAGAATCTTCCGCTCGCAGCGATGATTGTCGATGTTCACGGACTCCTTCCTCCCAGGATCCGGTGGGGCAAAATGAACATGAGGGGAGGCCTCCCTCGCGAAGTTAAGGCGTCCCTTTTCCTCCACGGTGGGCCCACGCGGTACGCCAAATAACTGCACCTCGATGTTCTCTTTTTTCCTCGTAATCCCCGCCAGTGGAGGCGCCGTGATGAGCGGTCCGCAGCGCCCGTGAAATCGACGGGACAGGAACGGCTCCAGGCCGTGTAGTCGGGAGGGACGGGAAACTCCGTGTATCGGTCACAACCCGCGTCCCTCTGGCCTCCTAGTCCGCGGAAGCAGGTGTCTCGCTTCCGCCTGCTTGCCGAGCGATGTCTTCTCCGGCCTTCCTAGGCCAATCTCCACCGGGGCACGGCCGGGGCAAAACAGCCCGACGGTAAGATCGCGAGAGTAATTTTCTCGACCTGCAAACTTAAAGAACACAAGCACACCCACACAAAAGGAAACAACAAAAATAAGAAAAAGAAATTCAAACGAGAACTTCGAAAAGAATCGATGATCCAGCCGGTTGGACGAGCGGCGTCCGTAGGGCCGTAAATCCGGCCCACTGCCCGACCAAAACCGTGCCAAGTGACGGGACGCGAAATGTCACGTCACAAACCTCCCTCCCCATAGGTTGCCAGGAGAATGCCGTCTTCCGAACGACGCTCGTTGAATCCTCCTTTGCTTAACAGCCTCTGCCGTGGACTCCTGTCTCTCTAGATGTTATAGGCACGGGTTGGCGAACAGCGGACCGGTAAGGCCGCCTCCCGGGCTGAAACAATAAACTACACCGGCACGACCCCCCTCGGAGCCCCGATAACCACCTCCGTCCTCGCGATAAGCGCTATGCTCCACGCTTGTGCTGGTCTGGTCGTTCGCAAGGAATCCGTGAGAGAAGGAGAAGGAAATAAAAGGATCATGAACGGAAGGGTCCTTAAATCGCGAAGGACTCCCATTCTGGCGACCGGGCTTCCCCAAAAAAAAAAGAACCGGAAGATACTTTGCAAAAATACTTTTAATGGCGCTTTAGGTAGCCTAGCATAATAAATGATAGCGTGTTGGTGGGGTTTGTGCGTGAACTACAAACACGTAAGGCGTCGCACGAGTGCGAGAGGACTCTTAGTGGAAAGAGTACACTATGATTTAAAAAAAAAGATTAAGAATAATAAAATAAAACTACTTTCTTTGGCGCTTCCGAGCGGGGCTTATGGCGGCTCGTTTGCCGGTTTACCCGCCCAAACGAAATTATACTAATTATTTGACGAGGGAAAACAAAACAAAAAAAAAATAAAAATCAGTCTCTTTTGGCGTGTCGCCTGCGGGTCTTAAGGTTCGTCAGTCCCGACGGTCTACCTGCCCCAAAAAAAAATTAAAATAAAATGAAACAAGGAGGGAAAAAAAAAGAATTTTACAAACAAATAACTAAAAGGGTGACCTCAAAAAAAAAAACTAAAAAAAACTTTTTGCCTACTGGCCGTCGCTGGGTCTTACGGGGAGGTACGTTTAGTTTTCCGGCCCACTCAAAAAAAAAATACAACCAATTACGGGACTTGCTGCTCGCGTAGGTAGCCTAACACAGCTTGTCGTGACTGTCGTGGCTAATTTGGCCGCGATTAGCTTGTCGTGGCTAATTTGGCCGCGATATTGTGGGCCGCCGAAGATAAGATGCGTTGCCTCTTCAGGACTAGGTCGCCCACCTCATATCCCTTTTCTCGCCGCCGCGAATTATAGTACGCCGCCTGTCGCTGATACGCGTCGCCCAACGAGTCTTGCACCGTATCACGTAGGGACCCGAGTCTTGTCATCCGTTCCGCCCACTGTTTCGGGGTATTCGGCACGATTGCCTGGTTCTGAAACTGGGGAACCAACGCCGTGGGTCGGGGTTCGCGCCCGAAGTTGAGGAACGCTGGACTCGACTGTATCGAAGTGTGATGCGCCGTATTGGGGAACCAACGCCGTGGGTCGGGGTTCGCGCCCGAAGTTGAGGAACGCTGGACTCGACTGTATCGAAGTGTGATGCGCCGTATTGTACGCGAAACGAAATTCCGGCAGATGGATATCCCATTCGCGATGGTCCCTGTCCAGGTACGCCGTGATCATTGTTTTTACGACCCGATTCACACGCTCGACCGGGTTGGATTGAGGGTGATACGGCGGGGTGGTATGATGGATGATACCAATGCGCTCGATCCAGGCCCGGAGGTCACGATTGACAAACTCCGTTCCATTGTCGGTTAGCAATACCCTGGGCGCGCCCCATCGTGAGACTACGTCCTCAAGGGTTTCCACGATCCGTTTACCGGTGGCCTGACGTAACGCGGAGCACTCTATCCACTTGCTGAAGAGGTCCTGGATCACTAGGATGTACGTGAATCCGGCCTTACTCCGCGGGAGAGGTCCCATGATATCCGCGGCGATAACGTCCCAGGGCTGCGTGAGTACTCGTTTCCCCATTAAGCCCACGGGGCCGGCCTGTTCAACCTTACTACACTGGCAGACGTGACAGCGACGGATGTACTGGACCACGTCCCGGAACATATTGGGCCAGTAGTAGTAGGTAGAGAGCCTACGGACGGTTTTGTCGATACCGAGATGTCCAGCTTGGGGAACGTCGTGTGACTCGCGGAGGGCCTCGCGACGGTTCTCGAACGGGAGCACCAATTTCCACTCGTGGAGATCTCCCACCTCTAAAGCTGGGAGTTGAGGTAGCCGATGGTAATATAGCCTATCGTCTTCCACCTTCCAATCGGGAAATCTTAGTGGTTTTCGCCTAACGTCACGTAATCGATTTTTATACCAACGATCCGTCGTTACGACCGCCGGTTGTAAGACTACACAGGTAACCTCAGGTATCCTAGATAGCGCGTCAGGGACATGGTGGAGGGCCCCTTTACGATGAATAATCTCGTAATCGTATTCCTGCATCTCCAACGCCCAACGACCCAATCGACCCGTAGGGTTTTTTAGGTTATGTAGCCAACGCAAACTCGAATGGTCCGTGATGACCGTGAAATGGTACCCCTCCAGGTAGCAGCGGAACTTTTTAATGGCCCAAATCACCGCGAGGCATTCCTGCTCGGTCGTGGTGTAGTTTTTCTCCGCGTCCTTTAATGCTCGGCTGGCGTAGGCAATAACGTGCTCTACCTCGTCCATGGTCTGGGTCAGCACGGCTCCCAGTCCGACACTACAGGCGTCGGTTTGTAACACGAACGGCTTACTGAAATCGGGACAAGCCAGAGTCGGTGGGGCGGTCAAACGCTGACGGATCTCATGAAACGCTTTTTGCTGGGCGTCGCCCCAAACCCAAGCCTGGTTTTTCCGGAGTAGCAACGTCAGCGAACTGGCGGCTTTAGCGAAGTCCGGGATAAACCGACGGTACCAAGATGACATACCCAAGAATCGGCGCAGCTGCTTGATGTTACGCGGCGCGGGGTATTCCAACACGGGTGCTACCTTATCGGGATCGACTTGTAACCCGTGACGATTTACCAGAAAGCCTAGATAACGAACCTCGGAGCAGCAAAACTCGCTTTTCTCCGCGTTAATCGTGAGTCCGGCTTGCCGAATCTTCCGAAGCACGAGCCGTAACCAATGCAGATGTTCCTCAAACGTGGGCGTTACGATAATAATATCGTCTAAGTAAACGTACACGTAAGGTTGCATTTCTGGCCCGAGGAGGCGGTCGAGTAAACGCTGGAAGGTGGCCGGCGCGTTCGTTAAGCCAAAGGGCATTCTCCGGAAGTGGAAGAAGCCCATTCCCGGAACGGTAAACGCCGTGATTTCCCTACTCCGTTCTTCGAGTGGGACTTGGAAATAGGCTTGACTGAGGTCTAATGTCGTAATATAATTGGCGCTGTGCAGCCGGTACAGGATGCTGTTCATTAACGGGATGGGGTACGCGTCCTTTTTGGTGACGCTGTTGACTTTACGGAAGTCTAAGCAGAAACGTAGTTTCCCGTTTGGCTTTTTAACCATTACGATTGGACTCGACCAATCGCTGGAGGAGGGCTCGATTATCCCGTCCTTCAGCATTTCACGAACCGACTCGTGTATTGCTTTCTCGATCGCTGGGGAAACCGCGTAATACCGTTGTTTTATGGCCGGGTGGCCTCCCACGTCAATCGTGTGCTCGGTTAAATTAGCCGCACCGGGTTTGGCTGAGGCCGCGGGAATTTCTTCCTTAACTCGTTGTTCCTTCTCTCGTTGTTCCTTCTCTCGTTGTTCCTTCTCTCGTTGTTCCTTCTCTCGTTGTTCCTTCTCTCGTTGTTCCTTCTCTCGTTGTTCCTTCTCTCGTTGTTCCTTCTCTCGTTGTTCCTTCTCTCGTTGTTCCTTCTCTCGTTGTTCCTTCTCTCGTTGTTCCTTCTCTCGTTGTTCCTTCTCTCGTTCCTTCTCTCGTTCTACTTAAGTCCTTCCACGATTAGATATCTTAATACTTCTGCCACGTATGACAGATATTTCAAACAACTGACAAACGATGCTGCGCGAGCTGATGCTGTTTCGACATACGATCCATGAAAATTCACGCCTCTCGAAGGTCTATTAAGCAGGCACCCCCACTACATGGAAAAAAATGGGCTCTACTCACAATTTACAGGCTATTTATGGGCTCTCGAATGCCACCAAAAATCATTTTTGGGCTCAACCCTGTTTCGAGAAAAATTGAAATTGAAACGGGTGCCAGCTTAACATTAAGCCAGCGCCAACTTTTTTCTTATAACACTTAGAATCATTTTTTTGGACTCCGAATTATGGGCTTTTTATGGGCTCTTCAGATATGAAATCCTTAACTGCCCAGGATCAACCCCTGTGAAGGCAGCAACCCTTAAACATTTTCGAAATAAAAAAAATCTATGTTGAATATTTATGGGCTATTCATAGGCTCTATTCCTAGCCTACCCATTAATTACTTGATTTATTTCAGCTCATCAGACCATCCCGTGCCGACGAAACTACCCCCGAGAAAGGGACAAAACGCTGATCTCCGAGTACTGATGGCTCACAGATTCGAATATAGTCTCAGTATTCCTCCGTATTTATGGAGCCCCCTTTTCGGTACCTTACGATTTTTGGACTGCATCCCCATCTCGAAAGGGGTAGTTTTTTCGAGATGGTGGTACAGCCCAAAAATCGTAAGGTATCGAAAAGGCGAGTCCATAAATGCAAATGAATGTTGAGACTGTAGCCGAGCCTGCGAGCCATCGTTACTCGGAGATCAGCCTTTTTTGCCTTTCTCGGGGGTGATTTTGTCGACACGGGGCGGTTCTGATGGGCTAAAATAAATCCCGGAAGTAGTGGGTAGGCTAGGAATAGAGCCTATAAATAGCCCATAAATATTCCACACAGATTTGGCGAAAAAAGATTTTTTTTACATTTCAAAAATGTTTAAGGGTTGCTGCCGTCTTCGGGGTTGATCCCGGCAAGCAGGGGGTCGCATATCTCTTCAGATATGCGACCCCCTACTCCCATAAAAAGCCCATAATTCTGAGTCCAAAAAAATGATTCTAAGTGTTATAAGAAAAAAGTTGGCGCTGGCTTAATGTTAAGCTGGCACCCCCACTTTTCAATTTCGATTTTCTCGAAACAGGGATGAGCCCAAACATTATTTTTGGTGGCATTCGAGAGCCCATAAATAGCCTGTAAATTGTGAGTAGAGTCAATTTTTTTTTATATAGTGGAGGTGCCAGCTTAATAGACCTAGAATTGCAAGCATTTCTCGATTGTATAAAAATCTAAAAAAATCCAAGTACACTACAGGTGCCCAAAATATTAATGCAGCATAATAATACTTCCAAAATGTTATTAACATATTGATGAAAAATAAAATTATTCGACAAATCTCCCGGATACCCAACTTTGATATATGAAAACAATTCGTTGATTTTTCTGAACCCGTATGAATTTTTTTAGATTTTTAAATTCACTTTGAATTTTGTGACTTTCTATACACTTTTCCCATATAAACAAAAAATTCAAATTGAATTAAAGAATATGAAAATATTCATACGTATTCGGAAAAGTGAACGAATCATGATCATAAAAATAAAAGTTAGGTTTCTGAGAGATTTGTTTAACAATTTTATTCGTTATCGATTTTTTAATAATATTTAGGCATTATTATTATGCAAAATTAATCTTTTCAGCACCTTTCATATGCTTCATTTTGTTCAGATTTTTATGCCATCCAGAAATGTTTTCAATTCCCTCTCATTTCTCTGAAACTTATGCGAAGTGAACACTACTCGCAAGGACTACGTTAAAATCCCGGGACGCATGAAACTACTGAATCGAGTTAGCCCGATGTCGAGGAACCGTCAATTGACACCTGCATATCGAAGTCGTCTTTGGTAAATTGCCTGATTGGTAAATTTAAAACTACTTTTCTTCACACAAACTTCGTCCAACGCCCATTTTACTCGGGTAATCACCTTGCATCTGCACACAGTCTGCCTTAATCTGCCTGCACACAGTGTGTGCGCCGATTAAAATACCCCTTGTTTTCTGAATTGAAGCGCCCTTCAGATATGGTTCACCTGAAACCTTATCTTCTTGCGCAACTGGTAAGACCAATGCGGACTTTGCTTCAATTCCATTAAGGACCTTCATGGGAAATCTCCGGCTCTTATCCCGTACCGATTGAAAGTAATAACGCTAGCTTTAATTCTTTCCATCGGGCTATTTACCGAATTGAAGCGGCCTCGAGGCATGGTTGACGTGAAACCTTATCTTCTTACGCAACTCGTAAGACCGGTGCGGATTTCGCTTCAACTCGGTTAAGGGTCCTGAAGAGAAATTTCGCCCCTTACTCGTACTGATTGAAAGTAATAACGCAAACTTTCATAGACTTCGATGTACCCGATCGAATGGCAGCTGTTACAATATGTAGCAACAAGCTGTTGCGATGCTGCAACCAAAAATTACTTTTTTCCACGACTACTCTAAAAAGGCCCTATTTCATGCCTGCAACGGGGTTGTAAACTGGCCGATTGTTGACGAGCGGGAGGAAAAGTAATGTAGCGAGAGGAAAAGCGATTTAGCAGGAGGAAATATTCACTTTTCCTCCCGCTAAATCACTTTTCCAGAATTGCAGCGATCAACTTGTGATCAATTTTTACTGATCCAAAATTAATTATGTATTTATTATTAATTAATTGACAGAAATAAATAATGAATGATTGGATTTTTAGAAATTTTGATGATGTATATTTATGAATTACGATGTATGATTTTTGATAAATTATGAGAACAGCCTATAATAACTAAATTAATTTTTTGGGGGTAAAGGTGGTGAATATGGCCAGCTCTGATAATCTGGTCATATTCTCCACTTTTACTCTAAAAAAATATTAACTCCAGAAGTACCGATGATCGAGAAGTGTGACTGTTTGGCTATCGGCGACCACCTGAGGCCGAGCCAAACACGATATTATTGGCATAGAGTGAGATAGCGCGAGGTGTAAGTGGCGCCACCTTCCTCGATCGAGCAGCGGCTCGATCGATAACCAACGCCGCGCACGCGCAGAGCCCTATACCATCGAAGAATCGGAAGCACAGCGGCGCTGTTCTACGGAATCCATCCGAAAGCACGCTCAAGGTCAAGGAAAGGCGAAAGCGAGGGAAAATCGGCCTCGCTGATTGGACGAAAGTGACGACACTAAATTTGCACACGGCACCGACCGAGCAGATTGAGAGCACACTATTAGCTCAGCGGGTAACACCGGATGATCGTCACAGCAATACCGACACGGTATTGGAGGGCGAGGGGAGAGCCACTCGAGCAGCCAATCAGAAAATTAATAATCGGCCGATCGCACGCAGACGCGAGTCCGCCAGAACCCTGCAGAACCGACGAAGGAGGGGAACAAAATCGAGGTATAAAAAGGCGATCATCAGTTCTTCGATCATGCGTTCAACGATCTACCTTACCAGCGGACAACTCTCCAGGACTAAAAGTGAAAAGTAAAAGTGCAAAGTTAGTAAAAGTGAAATAAAGTGAAATCGTGCCAAAAAGGACTTATAAAATTTGTGCCGTTTCGGACTTATAAAATCTGTGCCAATCTTGGACTTATAAAAATTGTGCAAAGCTGGAAGTATAGAAACTGTGTCGATTCGGACTTGTAAAATCCGTGTCGTTTCGAACGTATAGAATTGCGGGAATTGGACTTATAACGTTTCACACCGAGTGGACTTAGAATAAACGTGCCAATTCGGACTTAGAACAATTGTGCCGAACTCGGAGTTATGACATTACGAGTGAACGAAACCGGATGACATTCGCAAGTGACCGGGGCGGCTAAAAGTGACATTCAGAGGGAACTGGTAAAGTGACCAAAGTGACCGTCAGAAAAGCCTCGAGTATCACGGGATAATCTGATAACTCCAAGGACAGCAAAAGGTATACTCAGGGAAAGGTTCACATTCCCTGAAGACGACTTTACCATCAGATTAGGGTAAAAACGTCCATTGCGGAAATAAACACCAATTGCAATTCACGAGGTGAACGAGCTGTTACCGTTGATCGCCGTGCCGTGACGTCACAACGAGACAGCCGAGCACGACGACCAGCTGGATTCAGCGACGATCGAGAAGCTGCCCGCGCATGCGTCGTACGGCTCATACGTGAATAAATTCGGTCACTTAATATTCTGACTTCAAGCAAGTAAATTATTCAAGATAAAAAGGAATAAGATCCGAGTATTAGAATAATCGATTTCCACACATTTTGTTATCGACGAAAATAAATTGCTTGAACGATAATAAAGAGACGAATCAAGTCAAGGAAGAGAAAAAACTTGTAATTATAGGAGAGCTTGTCAATTGATAAATAAAAATTATTATCGTTTCACTTAAAAAACGTCTCTGACACACCAACCCATAATTCCTAGACGCTCGAGTCCACGAATCCCTCCGTTTGAGTGCTCGTTCCTCTTAAGGAGGTGCGCAAATACGGAGAATTATTGTAAAAGGCATTTGCTCCTGTTACAGACGACCAGTTGCTTTATCAAGAGACGCGGTAGCGTCTCGACGCCAAGTACTTAAAAAAAAGATTTTTAAGCGAGTTGACGCGACGCTACCAAGTGTATATACTCCAAAAGGCCGGAAGTGGATTTTTGCTCCTCCTTTTTCTCGAAAACGAAGCATCGAATCGGAATTCCAACGACACTTTTATTATATATATCGGACTCAAGCTTTCCAACGCGCCCAGTTACGATCATAAGTGTTAGGTAGATGCTGAGATATGAGCACCCTGACCCTCACAAGAACCGAACATATAAAAATGTCCTGTCCTGTGATGTGATGTGAGTCCTCGCGTCTACTGCGCATGCGTCCATCAGCTGACTCATCTTCCATCTCTCTCGGATGCTCGCATCAGCGCGGCACTTTCTCTCTACCCATCTCTGTTTACCCATCTCTCTTGGATTTCGTCGTATATCAGCGCAGCGCCCTTCGCGCTTCGGTTAATCGCTCCGGAAAACAAATTCTTCTTTGTTAAGAAAATAAGTGTGATATGTGATATATGAGATGTTCGGTTCGGAATGATAAAGAGGTGAATGTGTCTACTCGTATCGTGAATGAAAAATAAAAATAACTCGTGTAAAAAAATTGATTCATGTTATAAAAAATAAATAAATAATCATGTGTTGGATGTGTCGTTTTTTTAAAGTTAATTCCTCGATCTTTTTATGACTAGCCTATTTTTGAAGTATCGTTTTAATTTTGCTTTTGTCAAAAATTGATATTTTTTAATATATTTGACAGAAAGGTGGTTCAGTTTTTTAAAATGTAATCTTCGCTCCGTCAGGAAAACATGAACTTATTTACCTCTGTTTGTATAGGTATCTAAACCGAGGAATAAATCTTTTACTGACGGAACTGGCAAACCATGGCCTTCGATATAAGTCCAAATATTACAGAGCGATGATTCTGTTTTTTTTTTTTTAATTGAAGGTTCGCAGTGAAAATTTAAATTATATTATATTTTTATATATACTTGTTGCATATAGTGGCGATAGGCATATACAACTCCACATACAGATGCCCTAGATGCTTTGGAACATCAGACGCACTCTGACACAGTGCGTCAAAATCAAAAGATGTCTATATACATTATGCGAGAGAGATACATATTTTTTCAGCTACACATGATGAAAACCACCTTCTGATCCTCATGCAGCTGCCTTCAAAGGTCCAGAGCAGCAGGAGCAGGTACTCAAGGAGTCGAAGGTGCCTTTCATCACCATAAAATGTTACACGAATATATTTTACAGGAAAATTATTTAGTTTTTTTAAAATGGCATCTATGCTCCGTCAGCAAAACATGCACTTATTTACATATACCCACACCAAGTAATAAATCTTTTCCTGACAGAGCTGGCAGTCTATTTGAGACATTTCCCCCTGTCGATGTATAATTGAAGGCTCGCAGTGAAAATTTATAATTTATTATATACATAATTTTTGCATATAGTGGCGAAAGGCATCGCCAGCTCCACATACAGATGCCATCGATGCTCTAGAACTTCAGAGGCACTGGGTCAGCATCAAAAGATGTCTTTATCCATCGTGCGAGAGAGAGAGAGAGATAAGTTTTTTGTTAGCTATGCATGATGAAACCCACCTTCTGATCCTGGCACGGCTGCCTTCGAAGGTCCAGAGCATCAAGAGCAGCTACTCAACGTGTCGAAGGTGCCGTTCGTCACCATAAAATACACGAATATATTTTACAGGAAGATGATTCGGTTTATTCCCAGTATGTTGGTAATAATCAATTAAACTACATGACTGGATGTCAAAAATAGATGAAATCAAAGCAAAAAATACTTTTAAAAAAAAGTAAAAAGGTACGCCAAGTACTGAAAAATTGCATGGTCGTTCAGAAAATATGTTTACAAAAAAAAAACCTCTTAAAAAGAAAAAATCTGCCAAAACAGATGTTTATCAAACCAGTTTCTAAACAAAAAAATTCTTCCAAAAAGATGTTTATCAAAGCATTAAAAAAAATATATGTGTATCAAAATCTCAACAAAAAAAAATAAACAATTGAAAAGAAATCAAATCCAACCAGCCAAGTAGTACTACATACAAAAAAATTCTTCAAAAAATATGTTTATCAAAACAATCTAAAAAAAAATACAAGATGCAAAAAATCCTGACAAAAAAAAACTTGGCGGGCCAGGTTTTTTTTACAATTACAGTTACTGCAGTTATTACAGTTACTTTTCCTCTCCCTCGATTATTTGAATGAACCATGTACGACAGCTATTGGAAAGAAAACTGGCACGCCAAGTTTTTTTTTGTCAACATTTTTTGCATCTTGTATTTTTTTTAGATTGTTTTGATAAACATATTTTTTTGAGGAATTTTTTCTATGTACTACTACTTGGCTGGTTTGATTTGATTTCTTTTCAATTGTTTATTTTTTTTTGTTGAGATTTTAATACACATATATTTTTTTTTAATGCTTTGATAAACTTCTTTTTGGAAGAATTTTTTTGTTCAGAAACTGGTTTGATAAACATCTGTTTTGGCAGATTTTTTCTTTTATATATATTTTCATTCTCGGAAAAAGAAATTTATTTTAGTCACATAAACTGTCTGTATTTCCGGATGATCCTATCCTTGAAGTTGCCAGTTCCGCAGCAAAATGAAAAAAATTATTTTTGCGTGAATGAAAAAATAAATTCAACCCGAAAAGAAAATCGACACACCCTTTGTTTTCCCCAATTCACGAAAATAGAAAAAAATTCGGACAGCACATTTTTTTCGAATGATACGTTCGGTTAAAAAACCGAATTAGATTTTCAATCCGGAGAAATATCGCACAAACGAGAGCGAATACTTGGCTTAGGCGCAGTTAAAAAAAGCAACATCGACGGGACTTGAACCGGGTTCCTACAGGTTACTGAGAAAGCGCTCTAGATGGTAGACCGTCTTCCATGTTATAAATAATAAAGCAATTTGTAGGCATTATTTTATTTTTCACCATAAGATGCGAGACTGAGAGGCGAGCGCCCGAATTCCACGAAATGTATAACAACGAACGGCGATTCTGCGAAGGGTGCCAACCGTCGCCTATTCCGCGAAAGGCCCGGCTTCCACGAAATAGTTCGACGGGCGTATCTACCTCGGAGGGGAGAAGGCAGAGCGAGTCAGTCCTCGCCGAGACATCGACACCTAATAATGTCGCGAGAGAATAAAGACGAGTCAGTCTTCTGTTACGATTAACATTTTTCAATAAATATTAAATTCGTCATCTTGACACAACCGAACAATTATTTCGATTTTTCCCGAGACCTTTATTCCCACAAATTTGTCTTCTGGATCTTCGGTACGTCTGGAGTTAAAATTTGTTTAGGGCAAAAGTGGAGAATATGACCAGATTATCAGAGCTGGACATATTCACCACCTTTACCCCCAAAAAATTAGTTTAGTTATCATAGGCTGTTCTCATAATTCATTAAAAATCATACATCGTAATTCATAAATATACATCATCAAAATTTCTAAAAATTCAATCAATCATTATTTATTCCTGACAATTAATTAATAATGTTGCAAACTAGCCGGCAGATCGTACGTTAGCGAAGCCGATCGATATACCGCGGATAAGGGCGAGAGATTTCCCGGTAAAGTCCTTAACCGAGTTGAAGCAAAGTCCACACTGGTCTTACGAGTTGCGTAAGACGATAAAGTTTCACGTGAACCATGTCTTGAGGCCGCTTCAATGGCCTGTAAGTGGAAGGTAGCTGGTGGTCGCCGGAGTGTCCTCGCGGAAGCGGATCGCTCAATTCGCATAGTTTCGGAGTAACGAGCGATTGAAGTTGACCAATCAGAGCGTTCCGATTCCGCGAGACCGAAGCCGAAGCGGGCGTTCGAACTTGGGTGCAAGTGGTGAGCTCGCTCGTTTCCGCGAGCTCGCCGCGCGGGGCTCGGCCGTAGCGTGCAGCGAAGCGGCTGCTACTGCTGTCGCGGTATATCGATCGGCTTCGCTGACGTACGATCTGCCGGCTAGTTTGCAGCATTATTAATTTATTGACAGTAATAAATAATGAATTATTGAATTTTTAGAAATTTTGATAAAATATGTTTATGAATTATGATGTATGATTTTTGATGAATTATGAGAACAGCCTATAATAACTAAATTAATTTTTTGGGTGGTGAATATGTCCAGCTCCGATAATCTGGTCATATTCTCCACTTTCGCCCTAAACAAATTTTAACTCCAGAAGTACCGATGATCCAGAAGACAAATTGCTTTATTATTTATAACATGAAAGACGGTCTACCGTCTAGTGCGCTTGTTCAGTAATCTGTTGGAACCCGGTTCAAGTCCCGTCGGTGTTACTTTTTTTTAACTGCGTCTAAGCCAAGTATTCGCTCTCGTTTGTGCGATATTTCTCCGGATTGAAAATCTAATTTGGTTTTTTAACCGAACGTATCGTTCGAAAAAAATGTGCTGTCCGAATTTTTTTCTATATTCGTGAATTGGGGAAAACAAAGGGTGTATCGATTTTCTTTTCGGGTTGAATTTATTTTTTTATTCACGCAAAAATATATCTATTTTTTTTTTTTGCTGCGTTTGCACGACTTTGCTTCGGGCACACAGACAAAAAAAGGTAAAATCTGCAGGAAAGGATACGGAGCGAAGAACTGGGATTCACTCGGGAAAAATAATTAATTACGAGGTCGTTTCCTTGATTAATATTACTGAAAACTTTATTGTACGGCAGACAGTTGTCACGCGATTGCCAAGGTGAGCTTCGGCACGTCGTTGTTAACACGAGCGAGGAGACCATGTTTTGTCGGTCGCTTCTTACACTCACCTGAGGTAAACGTGGAACAATATAGGAAATTATGGAAGTCCGGGGATCACAGTCCTATGTAAACGGTGATTTCCGGACTCTCGAACCAGTGATCTTCGATGATCAATGGACGTTTAAACTTACCGGAGTATCGTGCGGCAACATTCCGCTCGCCTCGTCTAAACGGACGAATACTAAATGATCTTTTATTATACTCGGCGTGATGCACGCCGCCCGCCATGACAATATACGGGGCTCGGAGGTGTGTGCCGATACAGTGGAGGATAACTTATGACTAACTTACGATTATTAGCGGAGCTTAGTTTTTACTCTTTTTTTTGCACAGTTTACTGATGCCTTATATTTAACAATGTTTTGTTGCTTGGCGAGAACGCGACAGTGGTTCGGAGTTGGACCTCTTCGATTGTTTAGTGGTCGAGAGCGACCGATGCGTCCAAATCGCCGGTTTCGTTGCAATCTTCGAATTCAGGATCAGTACTGGATGAGGAATCGGTGCGGGAGTTCGAGAGAGCAGCGTCAACTGGGAGGACGCAAAGTTGAGCGATGGGCCGTTTAAATTCGGACTGAGCCGTTTTGACAGTGACGACTCGAACTCGATTGTCATTTCCCGGATGGCACGCGGTAATTCGGCCAAGAAGCCATTTTGAGGGTGGAAGATTAGCGTTTCTAACAAGAACGAGGTCACCGATGCTTAGATTAGGTTCGTGTTTAGTCCATTTTCGTCGCACCTGCAGAGAGTGAACGTACTCAGCGGACCAGCGCTTCCAAAAGTGTTCGAGGGTGAGTCGGACTAGTTGCCATCGTGACAAACGATTTTCGTTGAGATTCAGCACTGAGGGCTCAGGGACGCTAGTCAGCGGGGCCCCGATTAAAAAATGCCCAGGTGTCAGACTTGAGAAGTCGTCTGGATGTGTGGACGTAGGGCCAATAGGTCTCGAATTGAGGCATGCCTCGATCTGGGCTAGTAGAGTAGTTAGTTCTTCGAACGTCAATGTCCGAGAGCCTATGACTCGTCGCACGTGGTGCCTCGTACACTTAACTCCAGCTTCCCATAGCCCATCGAAGTGAGGAGCGCCAGGAGGTATAAAGTGCCAGTTGACACTATCCGTTGCCAATGTATGTGCGACATCGGCATCGCGCATGACGGCTCGAAATGAGCGTCGCAGTTATTTATCTGCCCCTTGGAACGTGGTGCCATTGTCGCTGTATAGGTCTGAAGGCAAACCACGACGGGACACGAATCTTCGGAACGCAGCGAGAAAGGCGTCGGATGAATAATCGGAGACAAGTTCCAGATGTACGGCTCGAGTCGCCAGACAAACAAAAAGGGCGAGATACGCTTTATGCGATTTGTGCCCGCGTCCCTTTGTGGTACGAACTTGAAATGGGCCAGCGTAATCGAGACCAGAATGTGAAAATGGACGAGTCCGGGATGAGCGTGCAGCAGGCTAATTGCCCATTAACTGTTGTGGCACCGATGCGCGCTCGCGAGTACATTTAACACATTTGTGAATCAGTTGTCGAACGAAGGGTCGATGCCCTACGATCCAGTATTCCTGCCGGAGCACACTTGACGTTATTTGAGGGCCGCCGTGCAGCGAGCGTAAGTGGGCATTTTCCACAATCAACGTACTGACTCGATGTTTCGGCAGAATTATCGGATGTTTCTCGTTAAAGAGCATTGGCGAATGCTGCAGACGGCCACCAACTCGCAAAATGTCATGTTCATCGATGAACGGGTTAAGAGCACGGAGCGATGACCAGCATGAAATGGACGAGTTTGAGCTCAACGCGGCGATCTCTTCGGAGAACGCTTCAGCCTGTGCGACACGTATCCAATAACGTTTGGCGTCGCGAATCTCGTCGGCACTAAGCGGTAATGTCGGTACATATTTTATTTTTCGATAGACCGTGATGATGCGCATACAAAATGCCGTAACACGAAGCAATCGCGGCCAGGACGACATGTTGTCGCATAAGTTCCAGCTCGACGATTGTATTACTGCCGTGTGAACCTGCGTTTTGGCTTTTTCTTTGAGAGACTCGGTCGAGGGGAGTGGCATCACCGCGCAAGGCCAGATATTTTCTTCGTGGTGTAGCCATTGTCGGCCAATCCACCACAATTCGTGGTTACATAATTCTGTGGCTGTGATACCGCGGGATGCGCAATCCGCAGGATTTTAATCCGTGGGGACGTGATTCCAAGGTACGTCCGGAATTCGCGTTTGAATGTTTGCTACCCGGTTCGCGACGAATGTGGGCCATTCGGACGGATGTTGCCTGAGCCACGCAAGGACCACCACCGAATCTGTCCATGCATACGTCGAGCAATTTGTCAATTTCATCGTGTCGTGTACGAATTCGATCAGTTTTGCTAATAACGTGGCTGCGCATAGTTCTAACCTTGGAACACTCACGTTTCCAATCGGCGCGATTTTGGATTTCGCGATCAGTAAGCTCACGTGAACATTATTATCAGCATCGACGACTCGTAAGTATAGAACGGTAGCATACGCGCGCATGGACGCGTCCGCAAACCCGTGAATTTGACATTTTGTCGCAGTTGAATTGAGATGGATCCAACGGGGAAGTGATAATGCACGTAGTTCGTGCAGACTGCGATAGTAACCGTTCCATTTTTCAGCTAACGCAGGAGGAAGCTCGTCGTCCCAACCTGCCGCGTTTATCCACAGCGCTTGAATTACGATCTTTGCCGCAATAATAACTGGAGCGAGCCAACCTAGCGGGTCGAATAATTTCGCGGTTATTGATAATACCAAACGTTTCGTGTCCTTGAACCGATTTGTTATTGACGCGGTGAACGAAAACTTGTCACTGTCCGGAATCCAGCCGAGGCCGAGAACATTTATTGATTCGACCGAGTCGAAAGAGCCACATTTCGTTGTTTCACGATCCTGAATCGGTATGCTCTTGATAAGCGACGAATGGCTCACCATCCACTTGCGCAATGTGAACCCCTCCCCCGGGCTAACAGCTGTTCGAGCTCCGATCGCACTGAGTTAGCTGTTGATTCGTCGTTTGCTCCGAATAGCACGTCATCGACATAGAAATTATTACGGACAATAGGCGCGGCTACCGGAAAGTGACTTTCTTCATCATCGGCTAATTGTTTGAGAACCCGAATGTCTAAATACGGAGCCGAGGCTGTGCCGTATGTAACTGTGGTCAGTCGGTACGGGGTAACGATTTGCGGAGGCGAAGATCGCCATAGAATCTGTTGATACTGAGTATCAACGTCCGGGTCTACAAAAATTTGGCGATACATTTTGGTTATATCGGCGGTGAACGCCTACTGATGAGTGCGCCACTGCAAAATTATAGCGGGTAGATCCCATTGCAATTTTGGCCCGACCATTAAGTGATCGTTAAGCGAAGTTCCGTTTGACGTTTTACTGGCCGCATTAAATACTACGCGCAACCGAGTTGTGCTGCTCTCTTTCATCACTGGGTGGTGAGGCAGGAGAACTGACTGGATAGGATTTTTTACGTTAAACGTTGTTGGAACCATATGTTCAAGATCTTCGTATTCTTGCATGAATGCGCAATAGGGATCAGCAAGCTCAGGTTTCCGGGCGAATTGAGTTTCGAGTTTGAATAACCATTTTAATGCGATTTGATTTGACGCTCCGATTTTAATGGGCATTGACTCTTTAAACGGCACTTTTACACAGTAGCGCCCTTCGGGAAGACGTCGATGAGTGGTCTTGAAATGTGTTCCGCAATGTGATTCTTCTTCGGTAAGAGGAGAGCAAGCGGGTTCTTTAGTTAACGGCGCCTCGGTGAAAGAGAGATGGGCGGTCAGCGTGGTGGTCCCCGCGTGCTCACCTGATACGGTAGGTTCGGACAAAACCCAGCCTAGGATGGTACGCTGCGCGATGGGAGAGCATACGGGGCCTCGGCGTACCCCGTCGCGAAGAATATTGGCGTACACGTCCGCGCCTACCATTAATTGAATGGGTTCGGAGCCGCTTGGATCGGGATCCGCAAAGTCTAATCCCTGTAAGTGTGGCCACTCGATTGCGCGCGTAGCAGTTTGAGGTACATACGACTGTTGTACGCGAGGTCAACAAATATAATTTTAAAGGTATTTGGGATCGTTGCCAAATTAAGAGCAAAAACTCAAGTTTGTTTATACAAACTAAATAACAAGTTTATTCAAAGAAAGATAATTAATTTGATCGTTGCCAGTATTTCTTATTACAATCGTTGATTTCTTTTGAACATGAGCCTAACTCTGAGACCAACCTCTCTGTTCTCTAGTCGAGTTCAGACTGTCAATTTCCCGATCGCGATCCGCGAGGTGCAAATTGATACGTCTGCAATTTTGATTTACTTCCTTTATTTCGACATCGAGAATCGACTATCGTCCGATTCTCGCTCAGCACGATTTCTCAACGCCGGGTGCATCAACCGGGCGTCATACGATACTGACTCGGCAAATTCCTACGCGAGTCGGCTTCGCGACGCGGTGGATTTGCCAGTAAGTATTTCCCAATGTATTTTCTAATTTATTTTATATATTTCTTTAGTTTTAATTGAACAAAATAATTCGGGGTACAACATCCCTCCCCCCTTAAAAAGAAAAAATCGAGTATTCGAGATTTTTTCGTTTGGCTCGACGTCATACGTCGGCCTCAGTTATCGTTGGTGTTGTCAGGTATCGGCTCATGTTTCACTCTCGTAACATTCAGCTGTGAGCTTCGCGGTTCATTCACTCTTTGCTCTACATTTCTTATACATTCGTTTACAATTTCAATGCTTTATTTATTTAATTATTTGTTTATGATTTCCCTGTTATAATGTTAACGATAAATATTTTCGTTGTACACGATTTATTTTTCTGCATCGTTCTAGTGCTTTGTTTATTGCGTTGAAATTTGATTTTCGTTTCGACATCGGTAGTCATTCTTTTTCGCGGGATATATTTGTATTTCGTGGCAATTGTTAGTTCTATAAGGGTTGTTGTCCCTACGGAGTATCCACCTATGGTATAGTAATTTTCGCTTGTTGGATTCTCATACCGATTTAGTTTAGTTCTTGTGGATTGTTTATTACTCTTTTTAATTTAAGTTGCTCACTTGCACTTTCAACCCTCGGTATCACTTCATGTTCATTGATGTTTAATGTTCCATTAAACTGTGGTAAATATGTTTTAAGCACTTGTAAAGTTATTGTTCTTACTGTTCCTATTGTATAATCTTGGGCAGTCACGGTAAATTTCCCTATCAAAGCCAGTATGCCTATACCCTGTAGTTTTTTATTTTTATTTTTATTTTTGTTTTTATTTTTATTTTTTATTTTCCTAGTTCTATAGTTGCAAATATGACTACTACGGCGGTTTCCATTGCCGGTGCTACATGTGGCCATCTACCCTGTTATTTTAGAGCTATGATTACAATTCGATTTAAACTTATAATTCTTTTTCCGCATAGGGTGTTTTCGGCGTCTTCGATCAAATTTGTTCGGATCTCGCAGGGTGCGTCATTCTACTGATAATAATGGGTGTTGAGGTTTACATAATTATCGAGTTCCGTGTTTATATTTTTTCGAGTTCCTCTTTTTGTCGTTCGGAGGTAACGTCCGCGTGTCCTGTTCGTGATTACGAGCCTATTCGCTGTCTCCGCGTATTAGTGTGTATTATTCGCGGCACGCGTCGGTAACGGATACGTTTTGCTGACGCGGTACTCCTAAGGTTCGACCAGCAGTAGTTCCGCTACTACGGCTACTACTATTACGGCGTCGCAACGGCTGAAGGCCTTTATCTTCGGACTGTTATGAAGTATTTTAAATCGATTATTAACTCATTTCATCGATTAGTTTATGACATTTAAGTATTTGGTTTTTTGAAAAATTAATTATTATTTATTATTGTTATTATTGTTACTATTATCTTATTTCTTTCCTTTCCGGAGTTAACTCGTTTTGTATATTTGTACTCCATGCTGTCCGTATTTCGCTTTAGTTTCGTCGTTGGGGCAGTACTGTAGCTTGTTCACGTGATTTTATTTTATTTTATTTTTTCGTTCTAATGTGCGATCCGTGGAGCGACTTTTTATTATGATTTTGTGGTCTTATTTTTTTCGCGATTAAATTTGCTGGTCTGGTGCGTCGTACAGTCGGGTCGTACAGTAGTAGATTGTCTTCAACTTTGGATTCTGGTGATTTCATCTTTTTTCTTTTAGATCTTTCGATTTTTAGAGTTCGTTTCTTCGTGTCTGGCTGTCGGTATTTTTTCTGAATTAGTTGTATTGTTCTTGTCGCACGCTGGAGCCCCTGGGAGGTATCGTGATTTTGTTCGAGTGTTTTTTCACGGGCTTCCTCGTCTGGACGAAAGATGCTTAGGTTGCAGTTATTCTCATCGAGCGTTTTGCCTTGCTCGTCGTTACAATCGTTAATACCAAGTTCGCTGGCTTCCTCTAGCTCTGCGTCCCATTGTTCACTAATTTTCTTGGAGCTGCTGTGCATAGCTGTTGTATGGTTATCTTCTTTCTTCTCCCTCGTTGGAGGTTGTGTGGTGATGTATTTCCGGCCAAGTGCGTTTGCATTTATTTTAATTCCTTCAGCTTTGTAGCAGGCATCGATATCGTGCTCAGCTATTTTTATTTTCCAGTTTGTGAGCCCGGAACCTGGGACCTTCACGGCAGATAACAATATGGGTGATTCGTGGTTTGTTATTCCCTTCAGAGGTGTTCCATATATGTAAGGTCGGAACTGGCCTATTGTCCAATCAATTGCTATTAATTCTTTTTCTGTCGTGGTATACTTTCGCTCTGCTTCGGTCAAAGTGCGGCTGGCGTAGCGCACTGGGAGATCCTGACCTACTTCGCCATGGGATAAACTTGCTCCCACTGTATCTTCTGATGCGTTGGTAGTTATTACAAACTGTTTGTCAGAGTTCGGAACCTGCAGTATTGATGATGTTGTCAGCGTTGATTTTAATTGTTCGATCGCTTCGTCTTGTCTCGCTGTCTCTTCTTTGGCTAAAATGTTCTCTCCTGCTTTGTCGGGTGACTTTTGTCTATCTTTCTCCAGGTGAGGTATTTTTGTATAACTGTCGCTCTCTTTGATACGTGTTTCCTGTACTTTTTTATGCGTGATTACGGCTTCGTTTCGTAATTTTTCTCGGCGGACTGTTTTACTCGATTTTCTATTATCATTTATTCGCAACACTTTGGCGTCGTTGCAGTTTGAATTGTGATAGTTATCGGTGGTTAGTGTGCTTTCCTCATTCATGCTGCTCTGTCTCCCTGTGTCCGTCTTCAGGGTGGGTGTTCCCATAGTAGTCCGTGGCCATACGCTATGAGGACGACTTAGTGGTTCGCTCGACAAAGGTAGAGTTGGGCTGTATTTTTTCAGAAAGTTTTCGTCAGCTGTCTTATTCTCTTGTGTAGTAAGAGTGTGCAGTCGTAACATTCCTAATGTTTTTTTCTCCGGCTCGCGCTCGTTACCTTTGGCAGCTGGATTATTATTATTGTTGTGATTTCCGAGGTTCATGCCTGGTTCGTTTTGTATTTGTCCGTATTGCCCTTGATAATTCCCTTGATTGTTTCCTTGATTATACTGCCATTGGTTATTCCCTTGGTTGTACTGGCCTTGATTATATCGATTTTGATAATTATTCGGTCCACGATAATTATTTCGTCCTTGATAATTATTTCCCCTGTAGTTTCCTTGCCCATGATTTGATGATTCCTCAACCGATGATTCCTGCTCGGATGTCGCTTCATCGCGTAGTCGGTTTCAGCACTCTTCATAGATGTGTCCTCTTTTCCCGCAGTAGTTGCATATTATGTCGACCGTATTTAACTGTCTTGGTCCGGGAGTTGGTAAGCTGAATCGTCCCTGTGAGCTCCTGCACTCTCTTGCGAAATGCCCTGGCTTTCCGCAGTTATGGCATGTCTGCACTGGCTTGTCGCCGTGCGTTTGTTTATTTATCGACTCGTTGCCCTGTACTGATTTTTCCTCTTCCATGGCCCCTTTCATGGCGGCCGAGAGGTTGGCGAACCCTCGCGCTTTTACAATAATTTGGTACTCTCGCCGGAGTCCCTTTTCGAAGTTATGCAGTCCCGTCTGTCGGATATACTCCTCAATGCCTTGCTTTTTCGCGGCATTTTCTTCTGCGGCTGTGCTTGCGTCTATCAGATCCATCATTATTTTCTCCAGTCTCTGTCCGAAGGCTAATACTGTCTCGTTCGGTTTCTGTTTGCTTGTATTAAATTCTACTTGTAACGCTGCGACTGTCCGTTGCGTCCCGTACAGTGCGGTCATTTCCTCCCTGAATTTTTTGAAGTTATTTATCTGTTTGTATTTTATGTCCTTCGCGGCTTTTCCCACGATTTTTGTTTTTAACACGGCTTTCAACAGGTCGGGTTTATCGGCCTCGGCTACCTGTTCGTCAGCGTATTCGTATGCGTTTATAATGTCGTCTACCTCCTCGGGTTTTGACCCGTCGAAACGAGGAATTAAGGTCCTCGCCTCCTTCAACGTCATAGATACGACCTCGTTCGGCATTTCGGACGGTTCTAATACGGTATTATCAAGCAAAGAAAAATCTATCAAATTTATTTCGTAATTTCTTTCGGTCTCTACGGTATCGTAAAACTCGTGTTCGGTTTCGCGCGAGGTGTCGGGTGACTCTTGCTCTAGCCCGGAGGATTTTACGCGTTTTCTCGGATGGATATTTTCTTCCGGCTCTACGGTTTCGAAATTTAGAAAATTATTTACGAATGAGTCTAGTGACCTTGACAGTACCCTTGTACCCGGTAATCTTAACGATCTCGCTCGATCGTCCGCGGACATATATTCCTAACTGGCTTTGATTTTTTGCAACTAAAATTGTGACTGCCACTTACAGTAGTAGAATTTTCCATATCGCGGGTTTTCTGTCTTCCTCTCGTTCAGAGTTGTACGTTGACGAGCTGCTGTCGTCCTTCCTGGATGCTGCTGATCCTTCCGGTAGTCCTCGGGACTCCTGGGTTGGTCTCCTCTCGTCGATCCTCGGGATGACGGTTGTCTCTGCTTCCTTCGTGGCCTCGACGTCTGTGTGTCGGGCTCGGTTACTCGCAATTCAACGTCTGCGTGTTGAACTTGCGTCGGTGTCTCCTTTCAACGTCCGTGTTGTCGAGACTCGGTGTCACCGGTGTCGGTGAATAATATATTTTTCTGTGCGTATCGATGCTGACGTTTGCACTGGTCTTTTCGGCACTTGCCGTCGTTAACTTCTTGTTATGTTTGTGTACAAGACTTTTGGCGGATCCCACCGCTGCCACCAATTTTGTTGTACGCGAGGTCAACAAATATAATTTTAAAGGTATTTGGGATCGTTGCCAAATTCAGAGCAAAAACTCAAGTTTGTTTATACAAACTAAATAACAAGTTTATTCAAAGAAAGATAATTAATTTGATCGTTGCCAGTATTTCTTATTACAATCGTTGATTTCTTTTGAACATGAGCCTAACTCTGAGACCAACCTCTCTGTTCTCTAGTCGAGTTCAGACTGTCAATTTCCCGATCGCGATCCGCGAGGTGCAAATTGATACGTCTGCAATTTTGATTTACTTCCTTTATTTCGACATCGAGAATCGACTATCGTCCGATTCTCGCTCAGCACGATTTCTCAACGCCGGGTGCATCAACCGGGCGTCATACGATACTTACTCGGCAAATTCCTACGCGAGTCGGCTTCGCGACGCGGTGGATTTGCCAGTAAGTATTTCCCAATGTATTTTCTAATTTATTTTATATATTTCTTTAGTTTTAATTGAACAAAATAATTCGGGGTACAACACGACGTTAATTTCTGGAATACAATTGCATCGCAGAGAATCGAGGGGCCAGGTCACCTTTACGATTTTGGAGCATGAAGTTAATGCTTGAGCGGCCTATACCGATTTCGCTTCCTCCGACTCCCGAGATTGTGGCTCGGATCCTGGTTCTGTCGGCCCTTAAGATTTGAGCAGCTGACTCTGTGATAAAACTAGACTGCGAGCCCTGATCCAAAAGTGCGCGAACGGTAATTTCTCGTCCGTGCGGCGTCTCGAGCCGTGCCCAAGCGGTGGCAAGCATGACCGAATTCGATGATTTTTTCTCAGACGCGTGAAGCGCGGTGCTTGTAGTCGCTGGGTGCGTGCTGACTGGCTCCGGAGCCTTTGGCGTCGACGCCCCATTTGTGCGAGCACTCTTCTGATTTAATCCTCCAGAAGGGATAGTTAGTGTAGAAGACTCGGATTTTCCCCTTTTCTTTTGAAAATCGTGAACGTGCACCAACGTATGATGTTTTTTCTTACATTGGTGGCATGAATGCTTGCTTGGGCATTGCTGAGGTTTATGCCCTGGAGATAAACAATTGAAACATAATTGATTGTCTCGAACTATTCGCTGCCGCTGTTCGACCGGCTTTTCTTTAAATTTTTCGCACCGGTACACGTAATGTTCGCCCCCGCAGTCGCAACACCGAGTTGCAGTGGACAAGTGGGATTGGATCTGCGTATTGTTTGACTTTCCTGACGAGGTCTGTTTATTTTGTGTATTTATTTTGACGGTAGGAGCTATAGCTTCCAACGCGCGGATGCGATATTCGAGAAAGTTACGGATTTCAGTAAACTCTGGATATTCGTCGTGATCTCCTACTTTCATTTCCCATTCTCGTCTTGAACAAGGGTCGAGTTTACGCACCATCATGAACGTCAACAACTCGCCCCACGTATCCACTGGTTTTCCTAAGGTATCGAGTGCGCTGACCGCTTCGTTATTATGATCGCGTAGATTTTTTAAATCTTGAATCGATTCGCTCGTTACGGCGGGTATATCAAACAATTTTGCTAGTTGCGAGTCGACCATATGACGTGAGCGATCGTAGCGTTTTTTTAACGCATCCCACGCTACCTGAAAGTTCGCTTCGGTGATCGTTACGTTTTTTAACAATGAACTTGCTTCTCCTTCAATGCTAACATTCAAATAGTGTAATTTTTCTACGTTACTTATCGACTCGTTTTTAATAACTAGTGAATCAAAAAGATCGCGGAACGATACCCAGTCCGTGTAAATACCTGTGAAGGTTGGCATAGGTATGCGCGGTAACGGAGTTGACATACCGTGTTGTTCAGTAACCCGAGCAGAAATTGGCATCAGGCTGCCTGATACCTTATCAGGCCCTGTTAAGGTATAGCCAGGGCATGCCTGATCAGGCGAGCCTGACGAGGGCCTGATAAGGTGCAGGTCGTGAAGCACGACTAAATAATCCTCACTTCAGATAAGGCGAGCCTGATGCCAGCCTCATCAGGGCCCGATAATGTACAGGTCGGGAAACCTGACTGGATATCCTTGGCTTTTGACGAGGCTAGCCTGATAGTACCCCGACCAGGGCCTTAGCAGGTAAATCAGGCAAACTTTCTCTAGGCATGCATTATGCATGCCCGGAGAACATTGATTTTAAGAACCGAACATTTTGCATAATGAAAATTCCAAAACATGATTCTAAGGTATTTGAGAAATAAATTTTTAGAAAAAAATTAGTGAACCTTTTTTTCTAATTTCAAATAAATTTGGACAATTTTTACAGTTGATGTGGTTTTTTTATAGAATTTTTTTACGTTGGACTTTTTTTTTAAGAAACCCTGCAACGAATTCGGATGTTTTAATAAGTTAATTAATAAGTTAATAAGTAAATACATAATTGAAATAATTCCAATGATTTAATAAAAAAAGATTCCCTGATTATTTGTTGAACATTTATTTTTTATTTATTATAATTTTTTTACATTACTATTATACAAAATCAATATTCCTAGCATCTTCAATATGATTAATTTTTTCCGATTTTTATCTCATTAGAAAGTGTTCAAAATTCGCACTGAATTTCAGTTTTCGCCGGCAATGCATGTGTGAGGCACTTTATAAAAGTATATTTAGTGGTGTGTATACTTCTACCGGAGCTTAAAAGCAAATTCGACATTACGTTTTTCAAGTTGAGGATAGCCGAGTTGGTTAAGGCACCGCCAACGCAGTCCCCAATTGGCAGGGTCGCTGGTTCGAGTCCGACCATGAGTGAATTAAAAATTAATTTTTCCGTGATTTAATTGTAGTAATTAGTTAATTTAATCCAAAGAACAAATATTAAAGTTCACAAGTCCGATAAAATAACGCTAATAAATAAAAAGTATTTATTATATTTTTCTCAGGAGGCCATCAGGCACCTTGATTAGGCCGTGATCAGGCAGCCTGATCAGGACCTTACAGGGCAACTGCGTTACACTTCTGATCAGGGCCTGATAAGGTGCCTTATCAGGACCTGATGAAGCGTTAGGCAGTGCCTGATAGGGACCTGACGTCAGCCCGACGGCAATTTCTGCTCGGGAACTGACACATCACCTGCATGCGAGGCATTTGCCGTGGCCGGAGCTGTGCGAGCTGCGATGGCTTCAGTGATGTAGTCAACCGCTGTCCAGTAGGCTTCCTCTGTGGTGACGTGTTCGTTGCTCGTGAAATAGTTCAGCGTTTTCTTCTCAGCGGAGGTTGTACTCTTGTTGATTTTCACGTCCAGTGTCTTGCAGCTTTCCCATAGTTGTTTGATGTCCAGTAGGCGAGCTTGCAGTAAAGGTAGCGTGAACGAACTCTTGCCTTTCTTCTTCAGGTTGCTGAGCGATCGTTCCATCGCCTGGAAATTGGCTGCATAGGCGTACAGGAGAGAGTCGTAGTCCTCCATGGTGCCGGACCGAGTTGTACAGAACGAGAAACAATATATGAATATTGTTCTAACTGGTTTAAGTTTTGATTAAGTCAACGGTCCCGACTGCGTGGATACCGTGATTAGTTCCCTGTCGCCGACTAGGGTGTGCGACTGATGGAGACTGATAACGACAGCTGTCGTCTTAGCGTTCTTTAAATATACATGACACTGCGACACTGGCAGTTTTGGAATTGTATCCTTACAGCGCCGCGCAGTACGATTGCGAGGAACGTACTGTACTCACTTGAGAGTCGAAAAGTTTCGCACGGTTAGCGCCTATCTAGTTATGCTCGTAAACGTGGATCACACGAAGGCAAAACAAGGCGGCGATACAACTTTTTTTGTTGTTGTTTTTATCGATGGTTACTGTGCACACAAGTGAGGCCACCACATTCAACCCAAACGATAAGACCCAGCAGTATTGTAGTAACTACTATTGGTAAGCGAGAATGTTAGCGAAGAATACACGTAATAATTGCTCGCTTTAATTTCGAAGCACTGTCGCTCAGAGAAAATAAAGTTCCGTATTATGTTTGAGCGTCCACGCGAAACCGCTTTGTTTTCGCTGAGTGAGTGAGAGACTCTTACTTACGACGGTTTCGCGAGCGCGAGAGGACACCGCGATATCGAAACGATACCTTTCGTCGAACAGGAGGTGAGAGGGGAACCGCTTAGGCAAGCCGCGCAAGAGAGGCACCCGCTGTCCGCGTGCGAGGGAGCTGACGCAATCTCGTCGTGCGACACACAATAATGAAATATGAAAAAAAATTCGTCGTTTTCAGCACACTGATCACTGAGCCACTGATTACGCTGTGACTTATGTTATTCACGATGTCACTAATTAAACGACACTATCTTTCCCGAATATCCGGCTCGAAGGACCAATAAATGTGCACGACTTCGCTTCGGGCACACAGACAAAAAAAAAGTAAAATCCACAGGAAAGGATACGGAGCGAAGAACTGGGATTCACTCGGGAAAAATAATTAATTACGAGGTCGTTTCCTTGATTAATATTACTGAAAACTTTATTGTACGGCAGACAGTTGTCGCGCGATTGCCAAGGTGAGCTTCGGCACGTCGTTGTAAACACGAGCGAGGAGACCATGTGTCGTCGGTCGCTTCTTACACTCAACTGAGGTAAACGTGGAACAATATAGGAAATTATGGAAGTCCGGGGATCACAGTCCTATGTAAACGGTGATTTCCGGACTCTCGAACCAGTGATCTTCGATGATCTATAGACGTTTAAACTTACCGGAGTATCGTGCGGCAACACTGCGGAACTGGCAACTTCAAAGATAGGATCATCCGGAAATACAGTCACATAAACATACAGTTTATGTGACGAAAATAAATTTCTTTTTGCGAGAATGAAAAAATAAATTCAGCCCGAAAAGAAAATCGACACACCCTTTGTTTACCCCAATTCACGAAAATAGAAAAAAATTCGGACATGTTGTACGCGAGGTCAACAAATATAATTTTAAAGGTATTTGGGATCGTTGCCAAATTAAGAGTAAAAACTCAAGTTTGTTTATACAAACTAAATAACAAGTTTATTCAAAGAAAGATAATTAATTTGAACGTTGCCAGTATTTCTTATTACAATCGTTGATTTCTTTTGAACATGAGCCTAACTCTGAGACCAACCTCTCTGTTCTCTAGTCCAGTTCAGACTGGTCAATTTCACGATCTCGATCAGCGACGTGCAAATTGATACGTCTGCAATTTTGTAGTATGCCCATATTTGGGCATATAGAATCGAACATCGCGATTCGTACTCAGCACGATTTGTCGTTGCCAGGCGCGTTAGCCGAGAATCGTTCGATACTTACTCGGCAAATTCCTACACGTGTCGGCTTCGCGACGCGGTGGATTTGCCAGTAAGTATTTCCCAATGTATTCTTTTAATATAATTTAATATTTCTTTAATTTAAATAGAACAAAATAATTCGGGGTACAACATCCCTCCCCCCTTAAAAAGAAAAAATCGAGTCTCCGAGATTTTTTCGTTTGGCTCGTCATACGTCGGCCTCTGTTATCGTTGGTGTGGTCAGACGTCGGCTCATGTTACGCTCTCGTTACATTCAGCTGTGTGAGCTGCGCGGTTCATTCACTCTTTGCTCTACATTATTTGTGCATTCTTAGATTTAATTTTCGTGCAAGCTTTATTTGTTTGTTTATTTATTTGAACCGTTTATTTATTTATTTATTTATTTATTTATTTATTTATTTATTTATTTATTTATTTATTTATTTATTTATTTATTTATTTATTTATTTATTTATTTATTTATTTATTTATTTATTTATTTTTTGTTGTACACGATTTATTTTTTCTACATCGGGCTAGTGCTTCGCTTATTCCGTTGGAAGCCTACCCGGAGTTGACCCATGGTTGATTTTCGTTTTGGCGCTCGCGGTATAGTTGAGCGCGGACACGGTTTTAATTCGACTTCCTCCGGTGGTGTTACGACTTCGACAGTCGTTCTTTTTCTCGGAATATATTTGTATATAATAAAAATGATTAGCGCTATGAGTGCTATCGTCCCTATTGAGTATCCACTTATGGTATAATAATATTGATGTTCGTCGTTTGTAATTTTTTCTAAGTCTTTTTTCACTTGTTGGATTCGCATACCGATTTGATTCAGTTCTTGTGGATTGTTTATTACCCTTTTTAATTTTAATTGTTCACTTGCACTTTTAACTTTCGGTATGAGTTCGTGTTCGCTGATGCTTAATGTTAGATTAAATGGTGGTAGATATGTATCGAACACTTCTTGGGTTATTCGTCGCACAGTTTCTACTTTATAGTCCTTGGCAGTCACGGTACATTTCCCTATCAAAGCCAGTATACCTGAACCCTGAAGTTTTTCGTACTTCTGGGGTTG
The DNA here is from genome assembly GCA_958510785.1 of Exephanes ischioxanthus. Classification (NCBI taxonomy): domain Eukaryota; kingdom Metazoa; phylum Arthropoda; class Insecta; order Hymenoptera; family Ichneumonidae; genus Exephanes; species Exephanes ischioxanthus. The sequence continues at coordinate 21,957,654 of OY294015.1, forward strand.
ATTGTAGCATTTTATCGCGACTGTTTCGGTCGCGGGTGTCACGTATAACCATCTACCCGGTTGTTTCATGGTTATTATGATAGGTCGTTTTAATGTTACAATTCTTTTCGCGCATTCCGTGTGTAGACTGTCTAGGTTGGCGTAGGTCAGTACCTCGCAGGGTGCGTCTTGGTTTATCGATAATGAAGGATGTTGCGGCTTGCATATATACCTGCTCTGTTTATGTTTACATCCATTGAGCTCTGCCTCGGACATTTTTATATATCGTTGGTGTTCCCTATCTACTATTACAGGTTCGGCGTTTGTTTCGATATATTGGTAGGTGTGATTCGCGGCGCGTGTCGGTAACGGATACGCTTTGCTGACGCGATATTCCTGTGTTCCGACCAGCGGTATCTCGACCACTACTACTACTGCGTCGCGTCGGCTGAAGGCCTTCAATTCTGCTATCTGTAGCAGGTTATGCGCCTCGCTCCGCGCTATCGGTGTGGGGAAGCTTCTACCCCTTGGTATATGTGGAAGCGCGTCCGTAAGATATTCTATGAGCTTGTTTGGAGTTATTATATTCGGGTTTACTATCCCGTATGATAAATTGGACACGAAGCTTATTAGTTCGAGTACTTCGTCGAGTAAAGATTCTATTATTGCTTCTAACGCGTTTATGTGTTCATCTAGTGTTTGTCTGGCTATTATAGAGGATATTTTGTAATTAATGCATTGCTCAACTTTGACTACAATATTTTTTAGAGCTTTCTCATTTTCCTCAATGTGGTTTACTGACTGGTTGAACACGTCGAAAGTCGCTTCGACTATTTGGAGTTGGTCATGCATTACTTTTTCGATTGACTTTTGTTTATTTTGAACTGCCTGTATTTCGCTGTCTATACGTATTGCGTCCGTCGCGTCCATGTTTCCGGTAATGGATCTTACTATAGTCCCTAATCCGTCTATTAGTCCTCTGCGGTCTCGTCGGTTTTTATTTAATATTTCATGCAGTACGTCCATGGTTTCTATTATTCTGCCGTTCATTTCTGTGAGCGTGGTGTCGAGTATGGAGCACAAAAAATCGAAGGACATTTGTTTTTTACATAGTTGCTCTAATTCTCTCAGATTTGTTAAAATTTCTTGCTCTCTTACGCGTAGCGATTTTAAGTCCAGGTTTATTACGAGCCTCCATATATCTTGAGCGACGGTAAGGGTTCCAATTTCTTCGTAGAAGATTCCTGGCGAGTCAGTGAATTTTCGTATTTCATACGCTGTGTTGGTGGTTGTCGCTGCCTCCTGATGGCTTGATAGTGCCGTGAGCCTGGAAGTCGGATAAGATTTCTGAGCTGTGTGTGTGTAGAAAGTTTATTTTATTTTATTCTTATTTAGCAGTTTTTTGTTCTCGCGTTCCGTCGCGTCAGTCCCTGCCTCATTCTACTTTGAACTCTCGCCAACGTCAGTCTTGAAAAAAAAATTTTCGTGAACTTAATTATGGACTGCTATCGGGTCATTGCCTGTCGAGGAAGGCCGATGCCGAAAAATTTGCGCAGGCAGGCGGTGAGTTCTCACGTTTTTTCTACTCTTTTTTTTCCCGGGATTTTCCGGTTTTTTCTTCATTTTTATTTTTTCGGTTTTTTCTTTCTATTTGTCCCTCCAGCTTGCGATGTTGCCGCCGAGGGTGCCTTCCCCTGAAGCAGTTTTTATTCGTCGTGCCTTGGAAGTTCGGCATGCTCGCCGTCGGCTGCGGGTTGCCATTGACGCGCTTTGGGGTGATGGAGTGTTCCGCGGAGAGTCCGATCCGAATCCCGATTTTATCGGCCTCGTCGCCCTTTTTGAGGAAGACCGTTGGTGGTGTCCCGTGTGTTACTATCGGGATGGTGCTTGTTCCATGTAATATCATGCATGTGTGAGGAGGTTAATAAATTGAGGGTTTTCCCCTTTTATGGTTTTGTTAACCCTTAGTCGACTGTGTTGATTTTATTTATTTATTGCGTTACCCATCCTTTGCGTTTATTCGGAGTTAATATATATGTAGATATTTTTATTTTAATTTTATTTTATTTTATTTTATTTTTTGTTTTGGGGTATTTCTATACTCCGTACCGTACGTGGGTCCAGGCTAGGACTCCACAAAATGCTGTAATCGATTAGCGTGGATTTTCACGGATTTCTTCCCTTTTGTATCGTATAATTTACCGCGGAGTGTTTAACGATTATTTCGTAGGGTCCGATTTTTTTCGGAGTTAATTTTGCCGATCTGCCTCGTCGTACCGTAGGGTCGTACACGAGGACCTTGTCTCCGACTTGGAATTCTGTTACTTTGGATTTCTTGTCGTAGTTTATTTTCGATTTTTCCTTCGCGGCGATTAGATGGGATCGGGCGAGCTTCCATGCTGCTCGTAATCTTTCTTTTAATTCTTGCACGTAGTCGTCGTAGGTGTAGGTGAGCCGCGGCTCTTGTTTCAGCGCCGTCGGTATCTCTGCTCGGTCACCGTACACCAGCTCGTGTGGCGTGAGCCCCGTGGCTGTGTGTGGCGTAGTGTTGTAGGTAAACATAGCGTAGGGTAGCCACTCGTCCCAGTTTTCTTGGTCCTCGTCGGCGTAATTTTTTAAATATTCGGCCAATGTCCTGTGGGACCGTTCTAGGGCTCCATTCGACTCGGTATGGTACGCCGTCGTTTGAATTTTTGTTATTTTTAGTAACTTGCACATTTCTTTAAATGTGTCGCTCAGAAAATTTGTCCCCTTGTCGGACAAAATCGTTCCCGGTGTGCCGTAGCGGCAGATTATTTCCGTCACGAGGGCTTTCGCTACTTCCTTCGCCTCTTGATTTTTTAAAGGTATGGCGGCGCTATATTTTGTGAGGGAGTCCTGGAAGGTAAGTATGCATTTGTTTCCAGCAGAAGTTTCCGTCAGCGGTCCAACAATATCGACAGCGCATTTTTCGAATGCTCGGCTCGGTGTGTCGGTGATGACCATCAGTGCCCTTCCTCTCGGAAATATTTTATTTATTTGACATTTTTTGCATTTCGAAATATAATTTTCGACTTCCTTTTTCATGCCTGGCCAGCGATATTTGAGCTGTATACGCTGGAGCGTTCTCGCCGTGCCCTGGTGCCCACCCAGAGGGGCATCATGATATTCGCGTATTATTTTTTCGCGCTCTACCTCGTCGGGACAGGTTCCGCCTATGCTGCGGCTATCCTCGTCGGAAGCATCGGGTTGCGCGTCGCCGCTATACTCTAGCTGCTGGTGGCTTGCCTCCCCGTGCTCCGCGTCCCGCTCTTGGCTCGTCCGCTTTGTGCGGCTGTCCGTACCCGCTGCCTCGCAGTCGGCACGGGTATCGCTGTCTCCGTCGCGCGTTGCCGCTCTCGCTCGCGCGCTCGCCGTGGTATCTGCCTCCTCATCGCTCGCTATTGCGCTCTCTCTCTCCTCGGCTGTCCTCTTTATGCGGTCGTTCGTACCCGTCGCGTCGCTGTCTCCGATTTGTTTTCTCGCTTGCGCTCGCGTGGTAGTGTATATACGACTAAGAGCGTCGGCGTTCGTGTTAATTTTTCCAGCTTTATAATGTATCTCGATATCATGTTCGGATAGTTTAATTTTCCATCGCATAAGCCTGGATCCTGGGTCTTTTACCCCATATAACCACGTGAGGGGTTTATGGTCGGTAACCACCTTGAAACGGGTTCCATATATGTATGGCCGGAATTGTGTTGTGGCCCATACGATGGCGAGCAATTCTTTTTCCGTCGTCGGGTAATTTTGCTCGGCTTTATTAAGCGTGCGGCTCGCGTAGCACACGGGTAGATCTTGACCTACCTCGCCTTGCGATAAGATAGCGCCTATCGCCTTGTCTGATGCGTCGGTCGTTACCACGAATTGCTTCTCGAAGTCTGGGTACTGCAGAATCGGTGCTGTGGTCAGCGTGGTTTTTAATTTTTCGAAGGCCTCGTCTTGCCTCGGAGTCCACTCGAATTTTATATCTTTTTTCGTTAATTCAGAGAGAGGTTTTGCCGTCTTCGCGAAATCTTTAATAAATTTCCGATAATATCCTGCTAGCCCTAAGAATGATTGTACACCTTTCACGTTTTTTGGCGTAGGAAAATTTTTTACAGCGATGATTTTTTCAGGATCCGGTTTTACGCCCTTTTCAGATATTACGTGCCCGAGGTACTGTGTTTCCTTTTTCAGGAAATGACATTTTCTCGGCTGGATCGACAGCTTGGCTTCTCTGAGTCGTTGGAAAATTTCTGTTAGTCGTTTATTATGTTCCGCGAGCGTCGTTCCGTAGATTACGATGTCATCCAAATATACGTAACATTTTACCCCTTGCAGTCCGGACAATACGGAATTCATTAGTCTTTGGAAAGTCGGCGGTGCGTTTTTTAAACCGAAGGGCATACGTGTATACTCGAAGTGCCCCTGTGGTGTCGAGAATGCCGTTTTTTCTTTGTCGCTCTCAGCCATCGGGATTTGATGGAATCCCGAGGCGAGATCGAGCGTGGTAAAATATTGTGCCTTTCCCAACTGGTCCAATATTTCGGTAATATTGGACAGTGGGTAGGAGTCTCCAATCGTAGCTTCGTTTAGTTTTCGAAAGTCTACGACGACTCTCATACGCGCTTTTCCCGTGGCATCGGGCTTTTTTGCTACTACCAGTAGCGGTGCATTCCATTGGCTTCTACTTGGTCGAATTATTCCGTCGTTTAACATTTCCTGAGTTTGCTTCTGGATCTCTTTTTTATGGGCCTCAGGTAGTCGATAAGGGTTGACCTTGATCGGTCGAGTCCCTTCCTGGAGGGGTATGGTGTGCTCGGCCTTGTCCGTACATTTGAGTTTGTCCCCCTCCAGGTGAAATATATCTTCGTATTTTTCGCATATTTCTATGAGCGATTTGCGCTCTTCCTCGTTCAGGTGAGCAGTCCGTAATTCCTCGCGTATTTTTTCTAGACGGCCCGCTCCGCTCACCGTTCCGATTGTACTTATCTGGAGCGCCTTGGTGTCACCTTCGCCTGATAGCTCGGTCAGCGTCAGCGGCTCGAGCGTGACGGTAGGTCGCTGCACCCGTGCTTCTTTTTCCGTCGTGTTTACGATGCTCACGACGCAGCTGTTTCCCTTCGGCGGTGTGGCGCATGACCCCAGAATTACTCCTTTGCCTATTTCGATTTTTTGGACGAGTCCGATAAATTTGCTGTGTGTTTTCGCATGCAATAAATTTTCGCTTCGAGGGGGTAAATTTACTGTGGTTGCCCCGTCGATTAGCGGCATATAGTGTCCGTATAATTTTAGTATTTCCCCCCCTAATATGTCGGCCTTGTGTTTTTTTATGAATTCCATCCCGAGCAGTCCGTCGACGTTAAGCGGTACGTCGTTGCCTATGACGTAAAACCAGTGTTTGATCGCGACTGTCGGGGTGTCCAGTGTCACCTGAGCGCGGCATAGGGGTTTTATTACTTTACCCGCTACACCTGCTAGGTCGACGGCGGCTTCCTCGATCGGACTGTCGGACGTCAGCACGGATTCTTTCAGGATGCTGCACTGAGCTCCTGTGTCGGCCTTGAGAGTGAGGATGCCAACGTTTACTACCGGCGATTCGATGTGGAAATCGCTTGCTGTCTCGCTCAGTGTTGGCAGGTCTACCTTGTATAATCGTACCGTCCCGCGAGTTTTTTCCTCGCTTCCCCATGCGGTGAGGGTGTTCAGGCGTAGCATCCCCAGGGTTTTCTTCTCCGTCTCGGGTGCGGAGTTGTTTCCTTGATTACTGGTCCCCTGTCCGTTTTGTCCTTGATAATTGTTTCGGCCCTGGTAGTTCCCTCGTCCACGGTAATTTCCTCGACCTCGATAATTTCCTCGTCCGCGAGAATTATTATTTCCGTTATTTCCCTGACTCTGATTACCTGCGGCTTCGTCGCGCAAGCGTCCTCGGCACTCGTTGTAGACGTGCCCTTTCTTTTTACAATAGTTGCAAATTATTTCCACAGTATTTAGGGACCGGCGTCCCCCAGGTGCGGGTAGACTGGACCGTCCAGTCGGGCCCCTGCACTCCCGGGCGAAGTGCCCGGGCTTCCCGCAATTATGGCATTTTTGCGCGGGCTTGTCGCCATGCGTCTGCTTGTTGATGGAGTCATTACCCTGTACCGTTTTTTCTTCCTCCATGGCCCCCTTCATGGCCGACTGGAGGTCCGCAAAACCGCGTGCTTTGACGATCAGCTGATACTCGCGCCTGAGCCCCCTCTCGAAATTATTGAGGCCCATTTGGCGGATGTATCCCTCGATCGTTTGTTTTTTGACATCCGTGTCCTCGTTTATAGTGCTTGCGTCTATTAGTTCCATCATAATTTTCTCTAATCTCTGTCCGAAGGCTAATACTGTCTAGTTCGGTTTCTGTTTGCTTGTATTAAATTCTACTTGTAACGCTGCGACTGTCCGTTGCGTCCCGTACAGTGCGGTCATTTCCTCCCTGAATCTTTTGAAATTATTTATCTGTTTGTATTTTATGTCCTTCGCGGCTTTTCCTACGATTTTTGTTTTTAACACGGCTTCTAGCAGATCGGTTCTGTCGGCTTCGGTTACCTTTTTATCGGCGTATTCGTAAGCGTTTATAATGTCGTCTACCTCCTCGGGCTTTGACCCGTCGAAACGAGGAATTAAAGTCCTCGCCTCCTTCAAAGTCATGGGTACAACCTCGTTCGGCATTTCGGACGGTTCTAATATGGTATTACCAAGCAAAGAAAAATCTATCAAATTTATTTCGTAATTTCTTTCGGTCTCTACGGTATCGTAAAACTCGTGTTCGGTTTCGCGCGAGGTGTCGGGTGACTCTTGCTCTAACCCGGAGGATTTTACGCGTTTTTTCGGATGGATATTTTCTTCCGGCTCTACGGTTTCGAAATTTAGAAAATTGTTTACGAATGAGTCTAGTGACCTTGACAGTACTCTTGTACCCGGTAATCTTAACGATCTCGCTCGATCGTCCGCGGACATATATTCCTAACTGGCTTTGATTTTTCGCAACTAAAATTGTGACTGCCACTTACAGTAGTAGAATTTTCCACATTACGGGTTTTTCTTCCTCTCGTTCGGGATTGTTCGTTGACGAGCTGCTGTCGTCCTTCCTGGATGCTGCTGATCCTTCCGGTAGTCCTCGGGACTCCTGGGTTGGTCTCCTCTCGTCGATCCTCGGGATGACGGTTGTCTCTGCTTCCTTCGTGGCCTTGACGTCTGTGTGTCGGGCCCGGTTACTCGCAATTCAACGTCCGCGTGTTGAACTTGCGTCGGTGTCTTCTTTCAACGTCTGCGTTGTCGAGACTTGATGTCACCGGAGTTGGTGAATTTTATATATTTTTTCTGTGCGTGTCGATGCTGACGTATGCACTGGTCTTTCGGCACTTGCCGTCGTTATTTACTTGTTAAGTTTGGTTACAAGACTTTTGGCGGATCCCACCGCTGCCACCAATTTTGTTGTACGCGAGGTCAACAAATATAATTTTAAAGGTATTTGGGATCGTTGCCAAATTAAGAGTAAAAACTCAAGTTTGTTTATACAAACTAAATAACAAGTTTATTCAAAGAAAGATAATTAATTTGATCGTTGCCAGTATTTCTTATTACAATCGTTGATTTCTTTTGAACATGAGCCTAACTCTGAGACCAACCTCTCTGTTCTCTAGTCGAGTTCAGACTGGTCAATTTCACGATCGCGATCAGCGAGGTGCAAATTGATACGTCTGCAATTTTGTAGTATGCCCATATTTGGGCATATAGAATCGAACATCGCGATTCGTACTCAGCTCGATTTGTCGTTGCCAGGCGCGTTAGCCGAGAATCGTTCGATACTTACTCGGCAAATTCCTACACGTGTCGGCTTCGCGACGCGGTGGATTTGCCAGTAAGTATTTCCCAATGTATTCTTTTAATATAATTTAATATTTCTTTAATTTTAATAGAACAAAATAATTCGGGGTACAACAGACAGCACATTTTTTTCGAAATGTTGAAAACATATTTCCTTACCATCATCTATTGATTGCTCTGGCCACCTCCCGCCACTTGATCATTTTGTCCTCGTACGACAGTAGCTCATTCGGTAGAGTGTAGTCCCACAATATGCGACGACCCTTGACCGCCCGAATCAATTTCTTCTCCATGTCAATTTTCATGATCTCCGCTATTTTTTGTACTGCCTTCTCTATATCTTCCGCCGAATCTTCCTATGTAAACCAAATCACAGGATATGTGTTGACAAATTTAAAAGAATGGAGAAAATGAATTTATTAATGACAAACGTACCCAACTCATTTTTTCATCCGTCATGCTTGCTGTAATCTGCGGTATTGAAATGATCAAATTTTGATCAGCATTTGTTTAATATTAGCTACACAATTCACTCGATATAAAATATAATATACCATGAAATGAACTGGGTATGTTTATCATTATCAATTTCGTGTTCTCCATTCTTTTACATCCGTCTGCCTGATGATTTATTTTATGAAAGAACAATCGAAGGAGGCCAACAAGGGAGGCTATACGAGTAGGGACCGAAATGATGAAGATTAACATAAAGGCAATATTGATTCGAGAGGTCAAGGCTCGGCGCAGACTGTGGAATTATGGTTTAGAATTAAAAATTATAATTATAGTGGAACTGTACTGTGGAATTACATCACTATATCGGTCAAGCAAAGTAGTGATTATCGACTGTCATTGCTAAATGAAACAGGGACCTACCAACGGTCTGATACCACTGCTCGACATTCCTCATATTGCTTATTTTTCTTTACATGAGATGGATAGGGAAAAGGTTCATTTGTAAATTCGTTGGTGAGACTATTCCCGACTAGTGGGAGATCGAAACAAAACAATTTATTTCATCTCCACTTAGAAAACAATAATGAATTCCTCAATTATGGCGTTCGATGTGGAATAATCAGCTGATGATTATTTATCGTTATTTAAGGAACGATATACATCTCGTATCCGAAAATGTCAAATACAAGACATCAGGCTGGTCATAAAAACGTAAGGGGTGCAGTGTATTTCATCTCCTTTCGTCGACTAACATAAGATGAGTGATCCATACGCCTGATTCCATTTCAGGCGCGACTCCAAGCTCTGCGATTCTCCTTTGTTTCGTGTCTACGAGACGAAATACACTACGGTCTAGATTTCACTGTAATGAAAACATTCCTGACCATCTGGAGATCGAAACGACTAAATGTATTTCATCTCTACTTAGACGATAATAATAGATTCTTCATATATCTCTTTCGATGAGGAATAGTCATCTAATGATTATTTATCATTATTTGCGGAACGATATCCTCCTTGTCTCCGAACGTATATGGAAATATTCGAGATCCTTGTTTTTTTATAGGAACATGTGAACCGATGCAGCATCTTCTATCGTAGATTACAGCGAGTTTTCGGAGTAGGCAGAATAAGAGTATGCACGTTAATTCTAATATCATAATACACGCTAATACAAGTTATTTTTATTCAACTGTATGGTAAAACACGATTCGTTCAACAAACTTTGAAACGATTCAATATCATTTATTGCAAATTTACAATGACTTCAAGAGAGGCAAGAACACGATAGTTTAATGTTAATCTTTTGGTGAACGTTTACTTATTTATTTTTATTATGAGTTACACTTGAATATGATATTCTCGGTAAGTGAATTGGGGTTTTTCAGTCTTCATTAGTGAACAGGATAGCGGTGTGGCTTCGACAGTTCTACACATCTTGGACAGTGAGCTTGGTGAATAATGGTTGTAGGAAGGATCGGATCGACTGTAATTTTCAGGAACTGCAATCGACTGGAAAGGAAATGTTATACCAACATTAGTATTTCACTCAAAAAAATTAACTTTTTTTATACAGCTGGCATGTAAAAACACTATGGATCAAAAACAATAATAAGAAATCATTTTTTCAAATTTGGATCGATTAAAAGCTTGTAGCCAAGGTTTCACATCGTCAAAAAATCGTTTAATGAGACCTGGGCACCGCTAGCATTGACCAAATTCGCTATGATTCTTCGCAATAATATTTCCGACGATCGGGACATTAAAAACTCCGTAGCCGAAGTCACACACGTTGTCGACTAATGGTCTAGTGTGACCCGAACACCATTTTATTCTTATTCTAATCTGCTTATGCTTAGGTAAACCATTATTTTGTTATTTAAATCTAATCGGCATCCTATTCGCACAACCTTACTCAACTGTACTCTCACTCTGTAAAAGGGCTCAACCCATAATTTCAACTAAATAAACATAAACAAACCATTGGCGATAACGGGGAACGACGTTAATGCTCGGCAGTACTTTTTACAAGACTTAAGACGCAAAAAACTACGCAGCCAAATTCACCGGCATGTCGACAAATCGTCAATTCCCACCTGGACAACGAGAACCTTGATGAGGTTCGACTTAATGTCCGGCAGTACCTTGTCTCGAAAAGCCAAAAACTACGGAGCCAAGTTCGCCGGATTACGGGAAATGGTCTGGCCAAACCTGGACACAACGTGGATTCACGCGGTTACAGGGGATGCCCCAGGAGTCGTTGTAGGGACAGTGCATTTCGGCACCCGGACGATAATTTGACTTCGAAATGTACATTGAACGAGTCGCGATTTTTTTTTTTTAATTTTTTTTATGTATGTTCTTATTGCTCGGAAACTACTTATCGTACGAACTTTTCCCAGGGCTCATTTTCCTCGGGCGATCACCCCGCATCTGCCTGCACACAGTTTGTGCGCCGATTACCTAACACCCTGTATATGTAAACCACAGCATCCCTCGTTATCAATAAATGAAGACGCACCCTGCGAGGTACTGACCTACGCCAACCTAGACAGTCTACACACGGAATGCGCGAAAAGAATTGTAACATTAAAACGACCTATCATAATAACCATGAAACAACCGGGTAGATGGTCATACGTGACACCCGCGACCGAGACCGTCGCGATAAAATGCTACAATCAACCCCAGAAGTACGAAAAACTTCAGGGTTCAGGCATACTGGCTTTGATAGGGAAATGTACCGTGACTGCCAAGGATTATAAAGTAGAAACTGTGCGACGAATAACCCAGGAAGTGTTCGATACATATTTACCACCATTTAATCTAACATTAAGCATCAGCGAACACGAACTTATACCGAAAATTGAAAGTGCAAGTGAACAATTAAAATTAAAAAGGGTTATAAGCAACCCACAGGAATTAAATCAAATCGGTATGCGAATCCAGCAATTAAAAAAGGATTTCGAAACAATTGCATAGGACGAACATCAATATTATTATACCATAGGTGGATACTCAATAGGGACAATAGCCCTCATAGCGCTAATCATTTTCATTATATATAGATATATTCCGAGAAAAATAACGACTGTCGAAGTCGTAACCCCACCGGAGGAAGTCGAATTAAAACCATGTCCGCGCTCAACCATACCGCGAGCGCCAAAGCGAAAATCGACAATTGGCCAACTCCGGGTGGGATCTCAACGGAACAAACAAAGCACTAGTACCATGTAAAAAAGAAAAAAAAATTAAGATAAAAATAAATCGTGTACAACGAAAATATTAATCGTTAATATTATAACAGGCAACTCATAAGTAAACAAGGCATTAAAATTATGAATGTATATGAATGTATAAGAATTGGAGCAAAGAGTGAATGAATCGCGCAGCTCACAGCTGAATGTTACGAGAACGAAACCTGAGCCGACACCTGACCACACCAACGATAGCAGAGGCCGACGCACAGCGCCGAGTCAAACGAATAAATCTCGTGAAACTCGATTTCTTCTTTTTAAGGGGGGAGGGATGTTGTACCCCGAATTATTTTCATCTACTAAAACTAAAAGAAATATTAAATAAATTGGAAAATACATGGGGAAATACTTACTGGCAAATCCACCGCGTCGCGAACCCGACTCGCGTCGGAATTTGCCGAGTAAGTATCGTATGACGCCCGCTTAATGCACCCGGCGTTGAGAAAGCGTGTTGAGTGAGAATCGGACGATAGCCGATTCTCGATGTCGAAATAAAGGAAGTAAATCAAAATTGCAGACGTATCAATTTGCACCTCGCGGATCGCGATCGGGAAATTGACAATCTGAACTCGACTAGAGAACAGAGAGGTTGGTCTCAGAGTTAGGCTCAGGTTCAAAGAAATCGACGAATGTATTGAGAAATATTGGCAACGAACAAATTAATTATCTTTCTTTGAATAAAACTTGTTATTTAGTTTGTATAAACAAACTTGAGTTTTTACTCTTAATTTGGCAACGATCCCAAATTACCTTTAAAATTATATTTGTTGACCTCGCGTACAACAATTGTCTAGCTCGCAATTGTCAACGGGAGTCAGTTTGACTTAATTCAGCCAGAATCAAAAACTAAAAATGCCGCTATCAGAAATCATGTGCGAGCCAGTTAAGATATTACACCTGTCTCGTTGAAACAGATGGAACAAGACGATAGAATAGTTTCGGAAAAAGGTAGAGACCATTTCCTGGAAGGGTGTCCATGGAATTATAGAATTCCTACTTTATCTACAGGAATCCATTCGGGGCAATTATTGACCCACGTTTATGGATCCAGAACGGAACCGAAACCGTCTTACCACAAGCTCCACATAGATTAGGAGGCATTCGAATCACAAGAGGGTCGAGGATAAAATCGGGCCAAATGGATCACGCCACACCTTTTCGGGAAATTCACTAATTTCTCGAACTTTCTCGCTATAGAACTTCTGTTATTCATATAAACATTAATTCAAATCGGAAACAAATATTTGATGAACAGAATCTGCCCTAATTAGGGAATAATTGTTGTATACACACGCGAACAGGAGGAAATAAGCCTTGATACTGGAGCTAAAAACACAAGCCCATAGAAATACAGCCCGAAGAAAATTGTTTAAAATCAGTCGGAAAAAGGGGTGCGTCAATCCTCAACCAACGTATTAATTAATTATAAAACAATTAAAATTAAGGAAAACGCAGGTCACCATAGCTATGCCATGTTACCCCACGTCGACAAGAAAAATTTCAAAGACTCGTTCGTGGTCAAAGAAAATCCCCTTCCCTTATTCACTTCTAGGAATATCCTCCATGATGGAACTCCCATCTCCAATCGTGATTCACTAATACGGGGCCTCTTCTTGAACCAACTACCGGCCTGAGATTCGCGCCCACCTGCAACTGACCGCGGAACGAAATTGCACGCAGATAACACCTTCAAAACGTAACGACCCCAAAAGCCCACCCACTATTCCCCTATTTTTTGATCGGAAATGAAAGGGGCCAAGCTGATAAAAGCCGATACCCGAGAGCGAACAGGCAGAATAGAAGCGACGTCCGAAGTAGATCAGTAACGATAATTTGCGATTTTGTACCAAGTAATTCTTCCGACCAGTTAAGATATTTTTGCCGAGCCACCAAATATTATTTCGTTCAAACTTTGTAAAACTGTATTTACACCTGCGATAATTATTCCTTCTGTTCAATAAACTACTTAATTGGACCAACATTTTCGTTCGACGAAATAACATCTTCCTGATCCTTCGACACCAACGATTTCAACGTAAGTACATTTTCTTTATTCTTCAAATTCAGCTTAAGATAATATGTCGTTAATATTTCTGTCATGCACAGAGCGATTCTGCTCCCCGATTTTTTCAAATGTGTTTTCAACGAGACAATTATCCATTGTACTCCCTCCTGTAAAAACCCATAGAACTGTTGAGGCAAAATAATAGTAAAATCTCAACAAATCCGTATTCTCCCATAGTTAAACGGAAAGAACTCTCCTCACTTCCTCGATTTCATCGTTCCTGCGAAACAAGCATTCCCTGCCCCGTCCGTAGTAACTTTCCGTAAGGATTAGACTAGAAAAGGTGCTATCATGAACGCGATTGACATCTGGTGTAGTATAGGTCGATTTCATCGACTTGACTAGAGCGTGCTAAATCAAAAAGCGTTCCGATCTGTGGCAAAATCCAAACGGGACGGAGGCTATCTATTGCTGGTGCACGTTTGGCGTTATGTGTTCGAACCTAGGAGTAACGTAAGCAGTGTGACTGACGCACAGATCGGGCCGGTAGCATCCCAGCTGCCTCCGATTGTCGTAATATTGTTTCCGAGCCTTTGGATTTCGTTCATCTCTGGCGTCCGATTCATAAATCGGGCACTCGCGGTTTGGACGTAACAAAATAGGGGCTCGTCCGGGATCTGAAGGAATGCTTCTTGGGGAATGTTGGGAATAAATATTGAAACCACACCAGACGCCAATAAAAAAAGAAAAAAATGAAAAAGGGGGAAAATACAGCGACGTGCAAGCTGACAGTTTAAGAAAAAAAAGAAAAAAACTTCCTTATCCTTAACCATGTATAAATATATGTGTATAACTGATAACCACGGAAATGAGTAAATGATGAAATCACTAAAGGCAATTTACATTCCCAGTCTATGGGGAAGAGCAAGCCAAGCTATTCTTACAGATGGTGCCTCGAAGGGGCTCTAAGAATATTACAAAGGGAGTGTGCAAAATTGACAAAAGAATTAGCCAGGCAGCCACACTCGCCCCCTCCCAACAAAACCACACAACCCCCAGCGGAAAAGAAACGTAGCTCGACCAACAAAAAACGGAGAAACAGTAAGAAAACGTTTCTCCAAATAATCGGAAACACGCTTATAAAAAAATCGGAACCCTTTCTTATAGAAACTTTTCCTTTACTTCCCTCCTACCCCTCTCTCAAGCGATCTCTCTCCCCATTAGAAACGAATAGTTCCTTTTTTCGCTAACACTTCTCCGTAAGAAATAGGTCGGAGTTTATCAGTGGTCACTCCATGTATAGGAAAAGGTTAGAGAAAGAACCCTGTTGTCCGCAAGCCTCCATTTTTCCCCCCACGCGAGGCCTATATTCCGCTCAATCCCGCGTAAAGAGTAACCGTTCGGGTTTATGCCGAAATTGCGTGGATCATTGCGTCTCGGCCCCGCTATATCTATAGCTACAAGCGTCTTCGCGTTAACCCACCGCGGGTATATCTATATCTACAAGCGTCTTCGCGCTCACACACTGCAGGTATATCTATATACCCTGTTTACTCGCTCGCCGCGTACCGCCGGTATATCTATATCGGCCGGCCTTATCGCCGCCTGGACAATAGTTTCCCCGGGCTCGGGCAATACATTCCCGGTTAGCGCGTCAGCTCGGCGTGCCGTGTGCCGAGTGACGTCACCAGCGGTACGCGACAGCGATGCAGCACGCCGAGCTCTCTCCAGGGTCCGCGCTCGCCCATATAGATCGGCCAGTTCGCCTCACTCTTCGCCTTACACGCCCAACGTCAACTGTACACCTTGGAAAGCCATTAAAGCAACTCTAAACATACTCTGGATCTCTCACTTGGCTTTCCCTGGACAACTCTCGGTTTACCAACCCACACTTTTCAGTGCGTATAACGTAAATCGACTCTCTTGACACCTTCTTACTTCGACGTCGGCTTCCTTGGACAACTCTCATCAACCCGCACTTTTCAGTGCGTATAACGGAACGTCTCCACGGATCATCGACTCGGCGGCTCTCCGGAATTTCTTCACATCGGCACGATTTCGCTCGTTTCAGAGCGAGATACGGTGACATGAATCCGCCCTTCACAGGGCGTTTCTGACGTACCCCGATCTTCGGATCGGCACCTCGTTCTCTCACCCACTTCCTCCCCCCCTCGCCCCGATTTTGCGCAACGTTTTGTGCTCCAGTACGGGCGCACGACTGCCAAATATCGGGAGCCGAGGCTACCTCCTCCTTCACTCCGGTTCTCAACCCTTTTCGTCCGCCTCCTACTACCCTCTAGCCGTTAACGTGCTCCTGCTGCAGGAAGCATCGAACGGCGGAGACTGTAGGAGAGACCCAGCTTCCCGGCACTCCTTCCGACTCAAAATTCGAGGAAACGCTTACGCCCGGTGCGCTTTGGCAAAATTCGAGTCACTCTCATACATGCCAAAGCGCGCCGGGCGTAAGCGTTTCCTCGCTCCCGCGAGAGTCCTCGCGAGCCAGCGCCGAGCTCCACGGGGACTCAGCTGGCTCCTTCAGCAGGAAGCCGAAGAACCTCCGCGATTCGCGCTCGAGAGGCTCTTCCAGCCCTACTCCGCGAACCCCCGCGCGCTCCGCCTCCGTGGCTCCGCGACACCGTGACCCCGTCGTCCCCTCGCGACGTCGCTAGGCCACGTATCGTCGCCGAGACCGCCTTGGACACCCCAAACCGGTTCATCCTCGTTCGCCCCGTCGAACCGTACGTCCCGGAGCGGATCACGCCGGAACCCCCTCCCCCCGACGTACCCTACATCCCCTCCGGCCCGCCGACGATCCTGCGGGATCTGGCCGCGCCGGACACCTCCGACGTCGACGCACCCACCGATACCGACGAAGCCTGAACTCGTTCGTTTCTCTTACTTTTTCTCTTCTCTTCTTCTTTGTTTAATTAACTGTTCACCTCGACTCACGGGAGTCGAAGTTAACAACCCCACGTCGTTTTGAATACACAGAATAGCATTACAACGAGAAAGCGATAATTCTGATATAGTAACAAGATATAAATGAACACTCGATCTCGAGAAAAGTTGCCCGATTCAGTCTTGCATACTTATCCTGACGAAAGAATGAAACGACAAAATAAGAATGAAAACCTTCCTCATAGAGAGGAACAGAAGGGAGTGTCTGGCATTGTAGAAGCAGACGAAGGATTAAACGAACAAGCCGTTGCTTTGCGTTTTCCGAACCCAGATTAACCGTTAGAAAATTTAGTAGCAGTAACAAGAGAAGTAACCGAGAACTCAACAATTAAAAGGAATACTGGCGTATCGGAGACTGTCTCTTGTTAGGAGGATTCTGGAATAAAAAGTAGTTAGCGGTGCACTATGGCGACCCCCACTCCTATCCCCACTCCTTGAGCCCCGCGTTGAGAGCGTAGTTTGAGGTGGTGGGGGTAAAACTGGGGATGGAGTGTTTGGAGTCGCCATAGCGCACCGTTGTGTATATAAAAAAAATGGTGGCCAATAATTGGGATGGCCAAGGACTGTGCGGATTGCCAACCACTGTGCGACAGGGTGGCTGGTAGGGCACAGTGATTGGCACGCCGATTATTCGCCGAGGCGGCAGTCAATTAAAAATTTTAATTGATTAAAAATCATTTTTAATATTTCTTCAAAAATAATTTGCGTCAATTTAAAAAAAAATTGGAAAAATAATCTTTAATTTAACCTTTCAATTTATTCCCAGATACGTGTCACGCAGCTGCGGCAGTTTTCTCGTATAACGCATGTTTTTTATTACGTATCCCGCACTCCTGGTTTTTCACGTATCCCGCACTCCTGTTTCACATATTCCGTTCACCCGCTATTCCTCCTCCATACTCAAGCCCGAAAGTGACGAATCGTCGATGAAACCGTCGTCCGGATCGAGACGGTCGTACCCGATTGAGACGCTCGATAATAAGCTCTCCCAGGTCCCGACGTTCCATGTCGAACAAACGGAGAACCGACTGAGCACAGCAGTGTCCTTCCTCGACGAGAACTCCCACGATGTCATCACTCGGAGTCACTAAATATTCGAACAAAGGAACGACGCCGTCATCGTCGACACGTTCGAACCCGTATAGCGCGCACGGTATACACATTACCGGTAGAACTGCACAAATGGGGTCCGGGTGAAAAATATTTCGCAGATGAACAAAATCGGAAAACCCCTCATCGACGAAAAACACCTCTGTATAGCCGTCGTCGTCGAAATCTATTATCTCCCCGCGGAAAACAGCGTTGTGATGGACAATTATACACGATAAGTCGGCCTCCAGTGTCTCGAAGTCCATTGGCACTGGTAAGCCGGGCTGTGTGTAGCTGCTCTGCAGGTCGCTCTGCAGCTGGTAATAG